>JAECUM010015894.1:0-19006 GCA_016617855.1 Megalonaias nervosa | reverse complement strand
AGAGAGAGAGAGAGAGAGAGAGAGACAGAGACAGACAGACAGACAGACAGATAGAGAACAACCTTATAACTAAAATACTTGAAGTTCCACAGAAATATAGATATATTAAAGAAATAGTTTTAAAATATAGAGAGCAAAACGAAATATGGGGAACAGAGAGACAGACAGACAGACTGACCGACAGAGAAAACATTCGAATAGACGGGGGTAAACAACGAAAACTGTCAGATGTAAAGTACAGCAAAACACCGGGGGATTAACTGGGAAAATGTGTGGAAGTCAAGGGCGGGAATTAAAGTCCTTACAAGTTTAAAGTATGATATTTAAATTTTTACACGATGTGTGGCTTACGGGCGAAGTGGCTTTCAAACGCCACATGGTAAAGGAAATACCCAAAATGCCCAAGATATAAAGTAGCCACTTTACAAAATACCATGCAATAGCTCAATGTGAGAATAATAAAGTAGAAAGTATTAACTTCATAATGCAGATATACAAACAAGGGAAATAATTTCTTATATCTAGACGGAATATTTGATGAAAAGGATACAAAATATAACTGATTATATTATTAAAACAACGTTGAAATGTTGTTGTTGTTGTTGTTGTTGTTATAGGTTTAACGCCATTTTTCAGCACAGGATAGGCTATACTGAGCGGCCAGTATTAATGGTGGAGGAAGAATCCGGGAAAAACCTGGAAAGAACCACCGACCCAAGAGAAGCTACCTGCAAGCTTTCTCACATACCCACATTGGCCGACCTCAAGACTCGAACCCACGCAAACAGAGGTGAGATGGCAGTGATCCGTAACGTTGAGCGTTTTAGACCACTTGGCCACTCGGGGCCTCCACGCTGAAATGTGGTCATGTGGTTAAGACTAAACAATGAGTGCTTGACTAAAATGACATTTCACCTGTACCCTTGTAGAAGACCACTGTGGGGGATCGGTCCCAGTTCATCGCCCCGCTTGGGGGGGGGGGCGGTTCAAGCCCGAGCGCGGGCTGGGCTCCTCTCTCACATGTCACAAGTACACAGGGATGCTGGAATGGAATTTTTAACTCGTTGAATTTTTTTTCCTTTTTTAAGGGTATCTCCCTTAGTTGTTCTTTTTATTTTCGCTCATTAGCATAATCTAACATTTAAACTCACATTACAAAAAAAGAAACCCATCAATCTAGCAAAACATTAACAATCTCTTTAGATAGGTTCACCAGGCTTTTCAGACGGGGAACAGGGAACCTGCGTACCGAAGAAATTAATGAGCGTAGATAGCACGAAATGAACAGGGCTGTGGGGGAATTCATGAAAACCTCGGACGCAGCACATAGACAAACGCAGCACAAACACACAAAGACATAAGGGATACACGAACACAACACTAACAACATGATTTCCCTCACAATAACAAACACACACACACAAATAAACATACAGACACACAGGGAAAAGATTTTCCCATCTTTTTTTTAAAATTTCATTTTGATTTTCGGCTTTTTTCTTTAGACATCTTTTCCAGCCTTAGGAAAACTCGAGGGACCACAACACCATGCCCCAAAATAAGGAGCAGCACGATTATCAAATAAAGGTAGTGTAGCCCCTTATTTCAGGCTAGGCAAAGTGCCCTCGAATAATATTAAATGAATGAGAAAGAAACTTACAACATGAAAACAGAAAGACACAGTTTAGGGTTTTCTTTGTATTTTGTACCTTTTGATAGAATACATAAACGTCCCTCATTCTTAAAGAAACATTTAAAAGCAATAAAGAACCAAAAGGACAGGAAAATGTTTCTATTAAAAAAATAAATACAATAACAAGTATACAACCAGGGGAATGATATGATATAATGCTGTCCTTACAATAACATCTATAGCATACAAACACTATAACAAATATACATATAGCAAACACAGGACATAGGCAATCACATAAACAACAGGGGGAAGGGAATCTGCCGTAGGCAATGGTCTTTGGTCCGATGAACCTTAGGTAGAGGAACCAGCCTGGGTACCTCACACATGCACATAAAAGCTTTTTCTTATATTTCGGCAGGGGGGGAGGGGGCCAAAAACATAAAATTTTAAAACGTTAAACATAAAAACGTTTGCAAATGGATAAGCAGACGCTGTAATACATTTTTAAAAGGCATATATTTATGATTTTGATCACCTTACAAATATAATTTTTTTCTTTGTTTTGTTTGGTGTGGCAATAGGGCCCTTAGAAACATTGTCGCTTTAATGTTGGGTTAGACACAATATGAGTGTGAAGATTATGTCGGCATGAGGATGTGGATGCACATACGTAATACAGTATAGAATGCATATATTTAAGATTCTGATCATCCTAAAATATAATTTTAGTTTCCTGTTGTGTTTGGTATGGCAATAGGAACATTAGAAACGCTGTCGCCTTAATGCTGACTAGACAGAATATGTGTGTGAAGAGTCTGTCGCCATAATGATGTTGTGACTATCACAGTTGTGTGTAGGCATTAAGGCGACACAGTATTAAGGCGACAAATGTGTGTTTACGTTTAGAAATAAATTTTGTTGTTTCAAACATGAATATTGAAGCTTGATAATAAGAATTATAATTTATTTTGATTAATTTATATACAAATATGTGCTACTGTTTCAAAACACAACTTGATATCACTCTGTCACCCTAATGCTGCTCTGTGACATATGTCGCCCTAATGCTGGTTACGTGCTCATGTGTGTGTGTGTGTGTGTGTGTGTGTGTGTGTGTGTGTGTGTCTGCCTGCCTGTCTATATGATTTAATGGTATACACACAATTCAGTCTTAGAAATATGTTCCGATGAAATAAAAAATGAAATAAATGCCATATTTTGATAATGGTCTAAGTATGCTTTTATTTTGCTACAGTGGAGTGTCAAAGCCTGATGAACTTGCTGTTCACGTCATTTCCTACAGACAAAATCACATTAATTGATGGAGCAAGTTGCTATTAGCTTTAACTAAGACTCACACCGTTAAGTTTGAAAAACTTTATTCATCTGCGAAGCATGTAATTATACTTCATGTACACAATGATGAGGAAACTACTAAATAGAAGAACTCAAGCATTCAAATGGTCATCATATATAGATCTTTAGTTTATATATATGTATAATCATGTGAGAAGGTTCATGGTTTGTGATGTGATGTGATTATGATTTTTAACGTAGCTTTAACAATTTTTCAGTCATATCGCTACGATGTCTGCAGTGTGGCAGTTTATAGTGATGTCTAGCACCGGGGCATCATGCCGCAGACATGTAGCATGATGTCCCACCCAGTCACATTATCCTGACACCAGGCCGACCAGTCCTAACACTAACCTCTTAATGCTGAGCGCCAAGCGAGGCAGCTGTTAGTACCATTTTTGTAAGTCTTTGGTATGACTCGACCGGGGATCGAACCCACGACCTCCCGCATCCGAGGCGGACGCTCTAACCACTAGGCCACCGGAGCGGTCTTCATGGTTTTTGGATATACATCAATTTAATATGACATACATACAGTAGATATATTTTAATTATTGAACTCCTTTCTTCTGTTTTTTTTTTTTTTCAAGCATTGCAGATACTTTAAAGTTGTACCAAACATTACACGGTGCATGCTATAATTTAAGGGGTACAATAATGCCAAACAAATTCGTGACTACCAATGGAAGTATAACACCAATTTCCCTTTTCATTAATATTCGTATTACAATTGCTATAAGGGTTACAACAATAGTCATATTTTTTGTTCTCATCTACATAGCACCAAAGTTTTACTATACCAAAGTTCGGTCGTCCGTGACTGCCACATGGATGTGAAGAAAGACAAGATTTTCCTGAGATAGTTCGATTACTAGGAGTACTACAAAGTACAGAAGAGCTTCCGCTGACACATTTTGCCAGCGCATTAGTAGTTGTGCACGGTCCAGTGCAGCAATATTGCCAATCATCGTCTGTGTCGCACCAATTATAATCTGTACCCTGATGAAATCCGCACTTGCTGCCCTGTTTACACTTGCTGTTTCCAGCACCAAATGTGTCCTTCACCACAGGTATATCCCCAACAGTGTCATTCAGTGAGAAGGACGGGTCATCTTCCGCAATATTCGTTTTGTCGGTAATGTTATCTTGGGTTTCAATAGAATATGGTTGAATAAGCAGCAGTAGGCTGAGAAGAAATTTGTAGATCATGATGCTTCCGTGAAAGGCCTAGAATATAGAAAATGTCAAATAATCACTCATTGAAGTTTGAACGAAAAATATTTAAACGTGTATTCGAACAATCACATTTGAATCATATATTTATTTCCATTGGCACAGAAGTAATTTTCAAGCGCTTTTTGTTCCTCACAAGGTAATCAGTTCAGATAGAAACTAAAGTAGTAATACATAAGCTTTTCAGATATAATGATTTCGTACATATTAAAGAATAAGTGAGTAACTAGTCAGAACCAAGGGAGGAGAGTCAGAAGTCAACGCTCATTTTACGATATAGATGAGTATCTAGTAATATCAGACCATATTCTTCACATGCACGATTCCTTCGGTGTGATATAGTTTGATATGTATGATAGTTTTCCTCTAGTTGCCACATAAGCAGTATAATGTGAAAATGATGTACCGTACCAAAGACTCAAAGACAAAGGACTGTGTCATAGCTGGATTTTGTTAGACCACAGCAGTTTGGTCTTCTTGGAATATTCCTACAGATTGTTTTATTCCGATGAGATTTATAGCTAATTCGGATACTCCAGAAGCTATCAACGTATACGTTAAATAGGGACGTATAATTGACCCGATCAGAAACAATTATGTAGCAGACTTAGACGCTTATGTTCCTTAATGTACGCTAGCAGTTAAACGGGTTCTTAGGTGCTACAAGATGATAATGCTTTGTACATTCACTACTACATTCTCAAAGATTTCTGGAGAAAATAGAATATAGCAGGACAATGTAAACAAGTATAAATTTGACTTCAACGGGATTTCGCCCTATCTTAGCATATGCTGATGTATTAATAAGAGCTGACGATTTAAGTAGGGAATGAAGGACATGGCTTATATTGACACACAAGGAGAAGAAAATTCCAAATTGAAAGAACCTGTTAGAATGTATATTGCCAAGAATATTAAGCGCTGAAAATGGAAACATCAAATCAGTGGAAACATCATATAGTGCATGATTAGTACTTGAATAATGTGTAATCTTGATCGCGAATTTTATATCTGGCAATGACGAACTGTACAGTGCTAATAACATTTTCCATATTGTCTTTAACGATTACCGCAAAAGTAGCAATCATTGTTTTATTGGATACTATCAAAGTATATTTTATTCATCTTCATCATCATCATCAGTCCCGTAGTCTGGTAGACCGCTGGGGCACCACACAAGACCGAACAATCAGCTTCCTCTATTCCTCTCGATTTTCCGTTTTTCTCATTGAGTCGCTCATTGTCAAGCCTGTCCACTCTCGAATGTTGTCTTCCCACCTCTTTCTCTGCCTGCCTCTCTTTCTTCTTCCTTGTACAGTGCCTTGCAGGATTGTCTTGGCAAGTCCTGATGATCGTGAGACATGCCCATACCACTGCAGTTTACGTTTTCTTCAGTGTGCTCAGGACGTCTTCGTGAGGCCCAATGGCTTGTCTGACCCTTTGCCGTATTTCTTCATTGGTGACACGGTCTTTGTATGAGACGCCGAGGATTTTTCATAAGCATCTCATCTCTGTGGCTTTTATCCTTTTGTCTAAGTCAGCTGTTATAGTCCATGATTCAAAGGCGTAGAGAAATATGGAGATAACCAGTGAGTGCATCAGTCTGACCTTTGAACTGAGTTTTGTCGGCGCTGCTGTTGTCTGCGCAATCCTGGAGAGTACTTCAGGCTTTGATCCTTCATCTGTTACAATTCTCCCCAATATATTGTTGTATATTTTATTATTTCACCTATATGTGATTTTATATGTATTACATCTCGTGCTAATGATATGTTTCATATTATTTATCATTTCACTTTGGAGCTAGTCTCTTCCCAAATATTTTTGTTCTGTATATCAATATTTGTAACTCTAAGGATTTCTTCCAAATTTATGGGACTAGTCCATGTTAACAACATTTTGACATTATTTTTAACTAGTACATATATTATCCCAGTTGAATATAACAGCCCTTGCAGCATGACAATAATGAACCATTTCAATTTCCTGGCAGTATCCATTATTCATATTGTGTCTGCTTGTTCTAACTCATCAGTAAATGATAAGCCTAAGTAATTATGTCTGGCTAGTCTAAAATTAGCGCTTCGTGGATTTCATATAACATGAACATAGCTCTCAAACAGTGTACGAGCAAGGTATTTCGGACATAAATGGCTCCGTTACAGCGTACATAAAGTAAGTTTCTATACCGATGTTTACGTTTCAAACCTTTGTCTTTAATTAAACAGTTCTCCTACTTGTGATTGTTTCTAACGGGGTTCAGTACTGCCTGCAATGGTCTCCGACATATGACTTTTGTGAGATATACCATGTTAGATCTAAGTGACTGCTTTACTCTTGCTTTTATATGCTCCTTATTTTCAAATAGTGTGCAATGGAATCTGTCAAATCTGAAATTCCATGCAAAGAGGTTAACGTTTAAGCAAGGAACGGATTTCATTTACTGAGGTTTGAAAATCTCGCTTGAAATGCGATCCAAATTATTGAGTTAAATCACATGTGTATGTACATCCTAAAGTTTTCCATAAATACACATGGCTGAAGAATCAGTGAGAACATTAAAAATTTTATATGTGTCTGACAGAGAGGGGAATTCTACCACTCTTATAATGCGATGCAAACAAAAATTAATGGATGAAACCTGTTGCTGAAATAGCTCTATACCTATATATATGTTGTGTCTGTGCCTGACAGAGTAGCCAATTATACGACGCTACCCTGAACATTCTGATAAATGACATGCAAGCAAATATAATCAAAGTAACTTGTTACTGAATATCTATCTGCAGATCCATAAACCCGCATTTCTATGTATGTATGTATGTATGTATGTATGTATGTATGCATGCATGCATTATCACGGCCAGTGTTTTATCCTTCATCATAGATATATAGACACTTCAGTCAATTTGTTTAATTATACATGAAACATTTTGTCCAAACAGCCAAATCAAGTTGGATATTTGCTTTCTATCCCTTCTTCTCGATTCAGGATAGAATATGTGATCAAGTATGTATTCCAGATGAAATTAAGCAATTGAACAATGTTATGGGTATTGGTAGCTTTAGGTTCGCATAGACCATTAGAATATATTTAACTGAATCGCGGATGAAAATCCATTTATTGCTACAGGGTATATACAGCAGATATACAGATTCTATCAATATCGTACAATATAAGTATTTCTGATTGAAGTATTTATACACGAGCCCTTCTTTGAAATTTTGTCGGCAGCAGTGTGTTTCAACAGGAAGATTTATTTAAACGTAGACGTCCAGTTGTCTTCGGGTCTCAGAGGCTAATATGGTGTTGCTATTACATGTTATGTCAACACATGGGCTATATCAGCCTGGCCTCGATGGATTATTACTTGGATTCTTCTTCAAAATAGATTCAGACCCCATAAGTATTGACGAAATTGGTTTCCAGGAATTATATAACAGAATGGTACTTATGTGGATTATCACGTAATAGTATAACCCAAATTGAATAAAACTACATAGATATTAAAACAGCACTCTTGGGTTCCTCTACGCCACAGTGACCAGGCATGTATCATCACATTACGCTGCGACAGATTTATTGCATTGCTGACGTGTGAGAGGTTCTCACGGAATTGTATAAATCCCTTTATTTAATAAATACATGTACTCGGCTTTCGTTTTTCTTTTTTTTTTTTTGTGGGTTTTTTTTTTTTTGCATTACAACGATACCCGATAGTGATTTATGTATATTGTAAAATATTTCGAAACAGTGCATTCGATTCATCCTATGCCACACGTGCGAAGTGCTTTCGATGGGAAAAACAGAGTACATCAAGTGCACAGACGATGTATGGTTGCATCGTCTGTCTATAAATGCCTCACCGTAAGACTAAATCTTTACATTACGGAACGTCTTGTCAGTGAGCAGTCTACTTAAGGACTTGCACATCTTCAGCTGTTGAGGTATGTGAGATACTTATTAATTTATTGTGCATAAGTTATAACTATTTTACTACCACGTTTAATTTTGTAGATTTTCTATGTAGCTTCGGCTTACGTATATACTGCAAATATTTTCTATTCTTGTTTGTGACTTAGCAGGAGATTTATATTAGCAATATAAAGTTGCATTTTTAAGCAACGTTTAGTACAATAGGATTCTTATCGGACACAGGTAAGTTCACTGATGAACCTGTTTATTGCTTTGTAATGTTGTGCTGATCATGTAATTTGTATAGCTTACCGTATATAACGTCATTACGTGTTATCGTATATGCCCGTGTCATGCATAGTACACGGTGTTAGATGTATTTTCAGTTGATCAGAGTCGACAAGGTACCAGCTGTAGAGCTAACCAATAAGTTGACCATAGAAGCTGTAAATCTGAACCATAGCAGCCGTAGAGCTGAGTGAACACTGTGTTGCTGGTGGAGTAGCAGGTGATCGGGCGTTGCTGAGCGAATTGGTGGGTGCTGATTGCTTGATTGACCAAGGAATTAAAAGATGGTCGGTGACTACCTGAAATGCTGACTGCTTGATTGACCAGTGTGACTGGTAGCCAAGTGTGCTAGTGACGGAGTGTTTTGTGCTACGCCATGCATGTAATCTTTTAGCCGCGGCCTAATTTTGGGATTTGTTAAACCCAGGTCTTAGGGACTGTAAAGATAGTGTGTATATCTGTCCCTTTGTTTTCATCATTTTACTACTTGGGTAAAGTACACCATTTTTCACTATTTGAGTGAATACATTTTACTATATGAATAAAGTACATACTGTTTTACTATCTGAGTAAAACACATCATTGTTTTCTTCGTGTGAAATTACTGTGAATCATTCACCTTTGTCCTTGTACTGTATAAGGTTATTTATTTGTATGTATATTTGTTGCATTATTAGCTTCGTGCGGATTGTTTTAATTTATGCAATATTTGGATCTTATACACGTACGTATTAATCATAATTCGTTTTTCATACAAGCCATTAATCAATAAACATTGTATTTGTATCACCTTGAAATGTGTTCTGTTATAAATCCGAAAACCAACCCGGTTATCTTATTACAGAGGTGGTCAGATTCTCATTGCACATAAAATAAAAAACTATACATTAAAGAAGAAACTGATAACTCTGAACGGTTACAGGTGCGGAGCTTTAATAAATTAAATAACGTTATGTTTTATCCATCAAAAAACTACTCACATGAGATTATACCTTCTAGATATAAAAGTGCAGATACAGTTATTCTATTTTGTATTAAGCTTATACAAAACATTCCAGCTTCATACAATTTTAGAATTTATGTCATACATGATATGATGTAAATAATTATACATCAAATGCCGAAACATCACGGTTTATAACTTGAAAGTATTTTATTTCTACAACTAAGTATCGTAGAGAATAGGGTAGCAAAATTGTTTACAACAATGCATTCAATATTAAAATAAAAACATCATTTACATTTTTGAAAAAGTTGGAATAATCGATAAAACGCTATATTTTACATTTCACACCATAGAACAAAATAATTCAGTTTAGTTGAGAGAGGGGATTGAAACAAATACAACACGACCTTCTGCACCAGATTAGCTTACTGAAGCATCCGACAAAAATGATATGAAAATGGGCAGAATCGTACAGAGTAGGAAATTTTAAAACAGTGTTTCTTACCTGCATATAAGAGATCGAGGACTCTGAATGTTTGCAAGTGCGATCTTCGATTCACCTACGTTTGAGAGAATGTTTATATACAGTCTGCGGTGTGCACAGCGCCTAGCCTTGCTACGAAAAAGATACGGATTAGAGACAGCGGACCGACCTATTTTCTGAGGGTCAAGATTTCTTAGACAATGCATTATTTGTCCAACGATAGGTTAGCAGGTAGGTGAAAGCCCACCTCGAGTGGATTCAGAGTTCATGAACTTCTGTCTTGGTCCTTCTAAACTTACTGACGTACAACGTATCTGTAATGTGTGTCTTTACTTGGCGGGTAGTAAAAATTCCTCGACGCATTCAACTACCGTGTTTACTATAATTTATGGCAATTGATATAAATTTTAATGGCAGCTTGTGTACCGCCAACATATCAACAATAGATGACGCGAACCAGAGTTAATCGTGTTCTGATTTGAGAGCCTACTTAACAATTTTTAAATAGGGATCTGGTTCAAAAGCAGAAAATGCCTAGACCAAACATCATTTCGAGATGTGTAAGAATGGACCACTATATCCTGTTATTAAATGTTCCTTGGTGTTAATACCCTGCTTGAGAGTATGTATACAGATATCAATATGTACCCCTCGAAAGAGTCACAAAATGCTTCGCTTTGATTACGTATAATTCAGTTTCGAGTAAGAATCGTTGATATGCAGAAATGGGATTTATGTATCCAACCGCCCTCTTAAAGTAATCAGATTTAAGCCACTTTTGAAAATCTTGTAGCCAGGGGTCTTTTCAAGTATTATAATATGTTTGGACGAATATACTATATGTACTATACTTAAGAAAAGTAGAAACGTAAGTCGTAATATTACAATCCTGGTTATTAAAACCGAGTCATTGACTCTCTATAGGAAACATCCACAGACAGGATACAAATACAGTTTCAATATACAGAGTAACGTTGACAATATTCATAGTGTTATTAATATTATTACTGGCAGCAGTGAGAGCGGTAATAGTGGCAGTAGTAATATAATTAGTCGTCATAGTAGTAGCAGTAGTAGTCTTGTTATAACATCATCACAAGAATAACATTTTAAAAGACGGGTGAAGTCTCCATGGCAATGAATGTTCAATAACAGTTAATTTTCACAAACTCGCATTATCAGTCGAAATGTATATTTTGAAATATATTAGCGAAAATAAACTTAATCAGACTCACATATGATACAAGAATGTATTATGATGGAATAACTACAGTATGAACCTTTCCTGACCTCATAACCAAACTTCCATGTCGGATGTATATAGAATGAGTTGTTTAGGGTCTTTGTAAACATTTATATCGTGACCTTATCTCCCTTCCCTGTCACACCTAAAATTATGTTGTTGTTGTTGTTGTGGGGCTTAACGCCATTTTTCAGCACACGATAGGCTATGCATGGCGCCCAGTATTAATGGTGGAGGAAGAAACCGGGAAATTCCCGGAAAGAACCACCGACCCACGAGAAGCTACTGGCAAGCTTTCTCGCATATCCACATTAGCCGAATCCTAGACTCGAACCCACGGAGACAGAGGTGAGATGGCAGTGATCCGTAACGGAGAGCGCTCTAGACCACTCGGCCACTTGGGGCCCCTTAGAATTTTGTCAGACATCAAAGAAAAACAAAGATGTCAGTGTTCAATATAAACCATTGTATTGTTCTAAGAGCAAACTCAAGTGGGAACAAATGCTTTCCTTATAGATTACACCCTATTAAGAATGGAACTATGTATAACTAGTTACGTGTTCGTGATTAAAATAATACGAAAGTAATACTGTATAAGTTTATGGCCTAATTATTTGAATATGAGTGCCCATCTTAGATCGATAAAAAAAAGTTTATATTGAACATTGACAAAATTGTTAATCTTCGATGTCTAACATAACTCTAGTTGTGACAATATCTGGGAAGGGTGATAATGTCACACTACAAATCTTGTAAACACCATATACAACTCATTCTATATAATTCCGTCATAAAAGTGTGGCTATCTGGTCAGGAAAGGTTAATAGTGTTGTTAACCCATCATACAACACGCATGTAGCATATCTGAATCCGGTTAAAAGAACAGAAGAATGTAAGGGTAATTCAAGTTTTTTTTCGCTGACATATTTCAAAATAAACAGTTCGCCGGATGATAAGATTTTTTAAAATTAACTGCTATCGAACATTCATTGCTCTGGAGACTTCACCCGTCTTGTAAAATGTTATTCCTGTTATGATTACAATCCGGAGTTGCTATAACAACACTAATACTGATACTACTAAGAGAAGTACTTATATCAATATTTCTACTGCTACTAGTACTTGTACTCTCTCACTACTTTTAATAATAATAATAATATTATTATTATTATTATTATTATTATTATTATTCTGGGTATTGTTTATGTTGTACTGAATATTGAAATATTATTTGTATCCTGTCTATGGATGTTTTCTTATAGAGCCTCAATGACTTAGTTTTCATAACCAGGATGGTATTACTACAACTTAGTAACGTCTTCCAGGACAAGCTTATGCATGTCATTACTAAGGAATTAACCGTGTACATAAGAAAAAATGTATTAATGTGTACTGCGTGCATTTCCTCTTTAACATTTATGCATACCGGCATGTATACATCTAAACATAAATTTGTGTATGCATTTGTAATATATTTTCTTTACATTGTACTTGAATGTTTGAATATATTTTGGTCAAGACTGATAAATGTTACGTTCTTAGGCTTAGCGCAATTCAAACATTTACTTGAACTATCTTTTTACGTAAACCCAAACACATCCCCATTATTTTTCTTTACAACTCCGCCCCAAACTCAGTGTATGACTATAATTTATTTAATGCGAGTTAGATAAATATCATACAAATATGTCAAATGTTTGTGTCATTTTATGAATAGATTGAATATGTTGGTTGATAGACCGCATTGTCTTTGTTTGAAAATGGCACCGCCTCGTATCATGGTGTTTACATGTGCATGATTGTATCAGTGCACAGTTTAGAACTTACAACAATCAGCCAAAAGAATTCTCTCTATCATAATAAAAACGTTACTCTTTGCATTCAAAATTCGAATTTTAGATTAAATAATTAATGCTCTTGCCTTGGCTGTTGAAATAATAGATGAATCATCGTCTCAGCCATAAATCTTATTCTGCCTGTTCAGGAAGAGCTATAAAGTTCGGTTCATACATCCGTAAACAAAAATTGAAAAGACAATGATCGTACGTTATCTGTGTACTCGTAAAAGCTGGCGAATAAACTATTTTCCCAGACAAATTGGGACCTTCATTCGATTATTTTTTTTGAGAATAAAAATTGCAACTTATCCGAAACAATGATGGTTCTTCCTGATAGTGTAAAGCTAAACACAATATTGGTACGACGTTGTACATATTATATTTGTAAAAATGACTCCATTTGTTGTACATGTTGTCATGATCAATACACATACGTGCCAGTTGTTTTTTATATTTTTATTCAGCCGACTGTTTAAATATGTTAATATGTAATGTTTTAGCAAAGTGTCCACAGCGTTATTTCCAGACATAACCAAATCACAGCCTTACAGCAACTTTGCGAAAATGTCATGGTTATCTGGAAAAGTCGATAATGCAAATTATTTACCTACTTGACTCACATAACTACAGTTCATTGATAATAGTTATATTTTGAAACTTAACTTGCATTCTGTACCATATAGTAAGTACTGTGTTGCTGTGATGGTACATCACATGTATTCTCGGTCATTCTGCTATAACCCTATGTTTAAGGCTTAGTAATAAAACCAAATGTGTTATAATTTCCCTGAAATTGCAGATTTGATTTTTATTTGACATATCATCCCTTGCCGAGAGAAATAAAGACGGTGTCTTAAAAATAATTCTCACAGATGGCTACTAAACGGGGAAGTTGTGTACTACTTTTAGAGACTCTATGCCCTACGGTTAAAGAAGAGAGTGCGCTGTGGACAGATGTTATCCATAACTTGTACATTTTAGACTTGTGCACTTTACTCTAAATGTACTGAAATTAAAATGGCTGACTGTTGTAAATATACCTGCAAGAATCGCCGTATTATTAATTCCAAATCTTTTTTTGCAATTCTGAGCTGTAGATATTAATTGCATATTCTGACATTTTGTAAAGGCATTTTCAAACACCTATAGAAACTATTGAGTATATTATGTATATGCTATGAAATCTTCTGTAATGAGTATTTTGAATATACTGATCACCTGGAAACAGAAACAACAATTTTTCACCTAGAACCCTCGAAACAAGGTTGAATAAAAAGAACAAAAGCTGGAATCAATGAGTTGGCAGGTTGGAAATAGTTTGACCTTTTGTATACATAGATCAATTTGGACCCCTCGAAAGACTTACAAAATTTGTTGATTTGTTTACGTATGATACCCTGGCGAGATAGGATCGTTGAAATACACCAATGGGACTTAATGTAAGTTCACTTAAACCACTTTTGGAATTCTTGCTGTCAAGGGTCTATTCATATGTTCGAAAATGTTTGGACTAATATCATACGTGCATTTACTTTTAGAAAATGTTGAATTCTTAATCTTAACAATACCATCGTGGTTATGAAAACAGAGTTATTAAAGCTCTATAAATTTAACATCGATATACAGGATCGAATAAATGTTTCAATATGCAGTTTAAGAAGGACAATGCTCATAGTATTATTAATATTATTATCATTCACAGTATTAAGAGCTGTAGTAGCAATAATAGTATTAGCTGTAGTTGTAATAATAGTAGTAGCAGTATTAGTGCTGTTGTAAATGCCCTGGACTGCCACCATAACAAGAATAACATTTTACAAGACGGTTTAATCTCAGGATCAATCAATGTTCAATCGCAGTTCATCGAGCAAAGATTCGTATCATCAAGAGAGTTGTATATTTTAAAATATGTTAGCAAAAACAAACGTCAATTACCCTTACATTCTTCTGTCCTTTTAACCGGGATTCGATATGCTGCTAAATGTATTATGGTGGGCCTCTGTGATGTTCTGCTAAATAACAATAATAGGAACCTGTTCTGACCTACTAGCTACACCTCTATGTTGGAATTATATCGAATGAATTGTATAATGTCTTTGTAAACAATTATATCGTGACCTTATCACCCTTCCCTGATATTGTCACACCTAGAGTTATGTCAGACATTAAAGATAATGTTCAATATAAAGCATCGTTATCGTTCTAAGAGCAAAATCAAGCTGGACACTTCTTCCTTACACCTAACTCTCTATTAAGAATGGAAGAATGCGTAATATGTTACTTGTTCCTGATTAAAATAATACGAATGTAAGCCTTTAAATGGTCCTAATTATTTATGTCTCAACTGGGACCCTTGCAATATATTTAATCAAATGAGTGCATTGTAAGTAGAGACCATATAAAGTCGATTTAGTAGGGGAATATCCGCCTACGGTAATTTCTTTTAAATCCTCTTTTTATACTGTGTAGTTTGGAGTCTGTTCCAAGAGCAGAAACGTTTGGATGAAGTCGTCGAACCGTTGTAGGTTCTCAGACGTTAGCGTATGGGTATTGCATGCCTTCAGGAAATGATTTTGACATCATCTGGGACTAGAAACGTCCAATTTTCATCCACAACTCTCGCAGAAAATTCGAATAATAAGAAATAAATTCGTATAGAACAATTGGCAGTTACGTGCCACGTATTAAGTGGAACCAAGGACCTTTTTGTCGGTATGACAATAGTTTGTGTACAATATTTAGCGGCCTGAACGTAAGAGAGGAGAATTTCTTAGTTACCCAATATATTTGTACTATCATTTACACATTGAATTGCTAGTGTCATTATTGTTATGTGCCTGATTACCTCTTGCTCGCTTTCTCCCCTCCATATATGTCTATGTGTTCGTGTGTAAACTTAAAAAATGTTTCTTTCAAATCCAGTTATACTGCACTATTATTTATGTAACAAATAGCTGATTACAAAGGCAACATATTTGTGTTCTCTGAATGATCGTATTATACATTTCTACCTTTTGCTGTATATACTGCAACAATTATTTAAAACACTGTCGAAGATCTACTGCAGCGACGTCTCCTCAGTTCAAAGTGCCTCTTTCTAGTCTTCCCCTGTGTCTGTTTTTGTGTGTCTCTTTCAGAGGCAGGGCATACAGAGACAATTAATGGATTAAAACATAATCTAGCATACCACCAAAATGAAAATAAACACGGTTGAAAGGTAGTACACCTTTTATGAACTGCAGAGTTGTGTAGGTTTTCTTAAGAGTGCGATCAATGTTACTGATCTTTTTTTACATCGATAATTGGCAAAACATATCGATTCAGTCTGTAACAAGATAGATACCCATTTTCAAGCTGATCCGTGTATTTTTCGCTCATTTGAAAATATGTTAGCTGTCTTTCTGAGAGCAGTTTCGGATATAAAGCACATTAGAGCCTTAACATCTTTGTCCACTTGAATCTTGATA
Source organism: Megalonaias nervosa (assembly GCA_016617855.1). NCBI lineage: Eukaryota > Metazoa > Mollusca > Bivalvia > Unionida > Unionidae > Megalonaias > Megalonaias nervosa. The sequence continues at coordinate 2,599 of JAECUM010015894.1, read as the reverse complement.
TGTTTGATAACTATCCCCTGTTGCAACTTTGTCGTCATATTTTTGGAACACTTGCGTCTTTGGGAAACAAAATGATGACTTTTACACATCCGATAATCACATTTTTCTGGACAGAAAATATGCTTTGTGATAACAGGCAGGGGGTCTCTGAGAAATGTAACATTATTTTGTTTAATGACATTAGCTGGTTTTAATCCAATAGTGCACGTGACTTCACTCTGTATTGCTGATATAACTAATGAAAGACACGTTACCCATTATTGTCATTTTCATTGTGGTTTAACCTCCCGAGTGGTAGTACACGAAGACCTTATCACCAATTCCAGAGTCTACTGATGTCCAAATAACCATTCTGCAAGAGTGCGATTAAATCGCGCCAACAATAACTTGGTCATGATGAATGTAACATGTCCAACACGAACTCGTACTCAATGTTAGATCAGCGATATGAGAATAGCGGTAAAATTTTTACCAGGATCCCCTTTGCCCTCGCAAGTTGATGTTCCATAACAGATTATTCGATTATCGAAAGTCTAGAATGACTCAGAGTGAGGCCTAATAACTTAATTAAGTGTTTGATGGCAAAACAAAACCACGTGAAATCATTCGTGGCACTGTTAGGTAAATTTGCCCACAATGCTTGCTTGGCCAACCATGTTCAAACAGACCCATGAGTGAACTTTGCCGTGTTTGCTAACTTTTCCATGGTGGCTTCACCTATCCAAAAAGTTACATGGACTGAAAAGTATATTTTAAGTTGTCTGCGTTTTGTGCCCACTGCTTGTTATTATTAATATCATTTACTGTTAACGAATGGACTTTTTGTCAACAAGAGGCAGAAACGAGAGGACTTAGTTCACCGGGTACAATCTTGGCTTTCGTACTACCTTTGATCCATCTTGCGATTCGTTCTCCAACAGGTGGTCACGTGGTCCCATAATCGCATTCAAGTCATGGGTGAGATCCACATCGACTCATTGACGTGCAGTTACATAAATTGATCTTTTATAAGCAAGGTCATATTAGTAACACAGTCTGCGTCCATGCAGTTATAGGTGATTAACCAGGCTTTGCTGTTTGTTATAATCAGGTTGTACCAGATCCACAGTAATTGTATACTGGGTTGTGTTTTACACTGGGATATTTACCCCATGGTGCTCCTGGTAAGATTGTGAATGCAGCGGCGATATCACTAGCGTCTTTGTTTTTAACTCAAGACCGCGAGTTCACAAGTTTAACACGCTACCGATTGAGCTAACGAGCACATCATATAGATATATTGAATTAGTTAATATATACTTAACAAAAGCATCATTATACATTTTCTGATTATGAAAGCACGTAATTCTGTTTTAAAAACGATATTATTATAGAGAAAATGAATTTTTTGATTTCGCATTGCAATATAAAAGAGAAATGTACTCTCGCTAACAAAGTTAAGGCTAAACTAAGTGATAAAAAATGTCTATTTTGAAAACATTATAAATAAAATCTACAAATAAATGATTTTATTTTGTATATATTAACGAATTTCTCATTACAATGTGAAGGAAGCCTCTGGCAATATATAATCGTGTATCACATTTGACTTCAAGTTATATACATGACCATTTTCCCAATACCATCTATGACCTGAATTACATAGGCGTAGCTAGATCAGCCGACAACAGACCGCTGTTAGTTACTGCAGAGAATAAATCAATAAAAGTCGTATGAAGATGTATATGCGTTCTACAAGTTAATATATATACTTAGACAAGCAGATACAAATGTGAAAAATCATAGATTTTTTGTTTGTTTCACTAACTAATTAATAACAAAACTGCTTAGATTAAAATCCATGGCACGATATATATCACCAAATTAAGGCAATTTATTAAGTTACGTACGGCTTTGAGTTTAGTTTACGTAAAGGGCATTTCTAATTATTTTAAACAAATACAAAACTGCATAGGTCTTATATGTTTATATTTCACTAATAAACAACAATTAACTGATTAGGGACAGATATACGTCAATATTACCAACCTTTTGACTGATTTATTTCCAATTCTAGACATATGTTCGACAACTCGCGAATGATTTTAAACTAAACCCTAGCGTTATTATCTCCCTTTTTTAAAAGAGAAAAATCTATATTTCTATTCCTATCAATAGTTTTTCTACATTTGCCAATAAATATAACATGTTATCTTGATTATACATAAAAAATTTAATCATGCCAGATATCTTACGGCGACTCTCAAATAGATCCTTCATAGCTAATTTGCTTAATAAATATTTGCTATCTTTTTGAAGACCTTTGATCTGTCAAGGTCTATATTAATTTTTGTGTACTGACCTTGGCTTATTGGATTGTGTAGATTTTCATATTTTGAAGAAAGAGCATCTATTAAACTTTCGAGATATGGGAAATACTTGCTATCGTCTGTTCTAATAAGAGAAAGTTTAATTCTGTCATATTTACTAAAACAAATACTTGAAATTTCATCATTAAGTTCAAAAGACAATTGTTGGTTATCGACCATTATTTTTTTTATTTTGCTATTAACTCCATCGGCTAATGTTAAATTTTCAAACATTATTTCTGATGTTTAGA
>JAECUM010015893.1:7500-161721 GCA_016617855.1 Megalonaias nervosa | reverse complement strand
CGTCCCATACTTCGTCCATGTGTAGGTTCCCTGTCCATAGCTAAAAAATATAAATTAAAATTATTAAAGATTTTAACAATGTTCTTATAATTATTGCTAATTTCTTTTCTAAAAGAAACCAAAAATTAAATAGAAATTCCTTCTTTACCCCCCCCCCCCTTTTATCTTGTTGTCGCTATTACCTGACCACAGGCTTTCATTGTTTCCACAATGTAGCTAATTATCTCTCTTATTGTTTTATTGTCTGTTTTTATATCCAGGTTAACTAGCATTTTTTGTGAAATATTTGTTTAGTTTTTATTTGTCCAGTTATCTTGCCCCTTTCTTGTTCATTTTTCTTACATTCTGTTATTGCATGAATTTTAGTATAACTTGATATTTTGCACATTGGGCATTTTGGTATGATTTTTATCATATTTCTCCTCTTTGCTACTTCGCCAGTTAACCAAACATTGTGAAGATATTTGAACATTATACTTTGTATTTTCAGTGATTTTATATTATTCCAATTTGTCCAAATTATTTCCCAGTTAACCCCCCAGTTTTCGTTTTCAACTTTATTCTTTACATTTTTTGTTGCTGTTTCTCTAATCCAATTATACGTATTCTTCTTATCGACTTCCCATATTTCTTTAACGTCTCTAAATTTGTGCATAAGGTCTCTAATATAATTAAATTTTCTTGGAGCTATTAATTTTTTTGTTAAAGAATTGTTTTTGTAGATGTCCTCCCTATTCCTAATTAAGAACCCGAACCAGTAAATATAAAGTGCTTCCCATAGAGTTTCTGGTTTTGCATTTAAATCTTTAAAGCGATTAATTATGTTAGCTTGTTTCATTAAAATTGGGTTGGGCAGTGCTAGTCCCCCTCTTTTCATCACTCTGTATAAAGTTGCTTTTTCAATATAGTGCATTTTAAATTCCATATGCTAAAGTGTATTTCAGACTTGAAAGTAGCGTATGTTGCCTGTCTACCGTCTATGTTCTATAGTGTTTTGTATAAAGTAAATAAACATTATAACCTTGGCGAATTCTTTTGGTACTCTCATACTTGACACTTTCATTATGTGTATATAATACGAGTTTCCTTTTTTCCTATCTGTCCAATAAAGTATATGACAGAGTGACTTCATTACATGTTATTAATTTGTATTGCATTTTATCTTGATTCAAACTTATGCAACTCATTTTACATTCGTCTTCATGAGTATTATGGTAACATATGTGTATTTCGTATTTTGAGCGTATTTTGGTGTTTCTAGGAACCCTGAAATTAGATTTCCAATTATGTCATGCGATGCTTGATTGTGCATGCCTAGCGAAGTTATGTCTGCAGGAACAAAAACGAGTTTGTGATCTACATTAAATAAATAAAAACTGCATTACATTTCAGGCATGAAATAATTTTTGGCTGAAAAAATTTCGACTACACGCCGTTGCGTGGAGTTGTTTCCCCTTACTTTCTTGACAACAACGATACATTGCACTGATGCATTGATAAATATCACAAATGTAATTTGATAGATTCGGTCAACCATATACTACCGCTCTCTTAAGTCAGTTATATTTATATGATAAGCCTATGAAAGTGAGGTGAATTTACGATATGGGGGTGTTGTGTTGTTCTGAAGGGTACGACTATGCTTTAGTTCGATTATGGAGAAAGTTTGGAATTAATAAAAGAATTTCTCTTTACTACGTAAATACCAGATATATTTTATCTTGTGATGCCGAAAATGATATATTTTAACTCGTGGTTTCACTGCTCGTTAAAATATCGTTTTTGTACCAAACGATGATATTATCTGTATTTAACTTTGGAAAATAAAATATATTGATTGAAATTGGCAATTTCATAAGCTATATTTAATTCAGAACTAGATAGATAGATTTACCTACCAACAAATAGTTCTTGCAAAAAGAAAGGTGAAGAACTAACTTGTTGGTCTATCTATCTATACAGGTTGATGTGTTTATTTTTCATCCCATATATATGGGTTTGATTTGCAAATTACATAGTAATCCCAGAATTATTCCAAATTAAATTATCAAAAGGACTCTTAAGGAAAGTATTAAGTATCTTTTCTACAGTGATTTAACAAAGCAACCTAAAACCAGCCATGCCAGTTCAAAATGTGCAGAGAAGTAGTATCTATTGATAAATATAACTTTAAGCATACAAAACTAAAACAGTAAATCTTTGAACCTCAACAAGTTGGGACTTGCTTTAATTTGGATACGTTTTGACTCCAGGGTACATTTTGACTTGCTTCATATGACATAGATACGATGGAACAATTTCCTTTTTTATGGTGCTTGTAGTGTGCCAAACCTGTAAAGTTTAAAAGGTATGCATTATGTTTAGGTGAGTTTAATTCAAAATATTTTGGAATCATTCATAATGCATTGACTGGTCTACTGTGGGCACAAGGTGGCAATGCAAATAGACACTTCCCAAGTGGAGGTTAATGACATGTTGCAAATAAGAAGTCTTTAAATTTTATTCCTTTTTTTTTTTTTTATTGTTTTAGGTGATACCTCCAGCTGAGTGGATCCCACGTAAAACTGGCTATAATGATATTGACCTTGTCATCCCAGCTCCTATATCTCAGGTGGTATCTGGACACCAGGGATTCTTCACCCAGTACAGCGTACAGAAGAAAGATATAACTGTGAAGAAGTTTGAAAAGCTAGCAAACAGTGACCGGTATGTAAGCTTTTAGAGATCGTATTATCAGAATCGTGTGTGGTTGTAAAAGTCAAATGGAAAAATATCATTCTTTGTGTCCATTTGACAACAAAAATGGGAATTGTATGTAAACACATTACAGGATATTCAAAGTTACCCATGTTTATTTATTCTAATTCCATGAATTTGGAAATGCATATGAAACTGATATTTAAGTTCTCGCTATTTTGTTTGTAGAAAAAATGTTCTTTGTTTGGTACAATCAAATGGCATTGATGCGGTCTATTAACAGTCTGGTTTACAGTTTTTACAATCGTCGATGAATCAAGTGGCTTGTGCACTTTCGTATTTATGTGAATACTCGTTGTGGAAACTGCACATCTGTTTTGCATGATATTTCAGCCATCTGTACTTGCTGTCCCAGGACTTTTAATACTCTTTTTCACTCTTTTCTTCATTATCATTTGCAGGGTTTTTTTTCATACATTATGGAAGTCATCCATTTCTTAAGGAAAGTTTTGACATTGGAATACTAAAAGTTCTGTTTTATTTTCCTGCTAAATAGCTGCTGTTTAAAATGGGATATAAAAGGATGCAATACATGCATTAGGATAAAACTGAATATGTCATCTGCCTATTGCCTTTTACATATATATAAAGAATACAAATCATATGGCGAATAACAGTCCTTTTAATATATATATATACCAGAGAACACCTTTTCTTTAAAATAGATTACAATTTGTTTATAGGTCAAAGACACTAAGTATGCCAGGTCTATTTGTTCAAGTAATGTTGTCTGATGGTAGTGCTGGAAATATGTTGAAATTCTGATTTTTTGCATTGGTTGTCAAGACAACCAACTATCAGTTTTAATCAGATATTTTCTATATCTTTTGAAATTTGGTCATGAGTAACTTGGTTATGAGTAACTTGATAGTGGTGGTAAAGTCAAACAGTTTTCCAGCATGTTTGTCATGCCCTTTGGCACTTGGGTTGTACTAAACAATGAAAAGCTATTTTAGCTAGAAGCAGTTATTCACATATTGTATATGTCCTACAAGATTTCATCCCAAAATGTCAACAGAAATAATACAAAATATATGTTTGTAGTTGATAATAGAAAATAAAAGTTAAACAGTTGGTCATTCCATTTGCGCAGTCAGTTTTTGCTTATTATTAATGATCATGCCATTCAGATAGGAGTTGTAACACGGTACTATATGAGCTATACAATTACATATTCATTCTTCAGTTTACACAGATTATTCTATAAAGGTTGTATGCGACAGCATTGCAAGAGCTATCATATTTCAAAATGCATCGAGCTTGGAAATATTCACCATTTCCGTTTCTGATGTAAACTATGACTAAGCCATTACTAATACAGCATGACTATTCAAACTTGGAGATTCAGGATGAAAACTTTTTGTTGTATGCATTATATAACATATTCAAAAGAAGCTAGCACTGCCACAGGTTTATTGTTCACAGATAGTCTCATTTATCATGCAAAAACATGAATGTATCATATTATTGTAGTTTTGGGACTATAAATTTATTGATGTTTTTTATAAATATTTTGAAAGTCAAGTAAACAGGTTGTATAGCTGTTAACATGTGTATCTTTTTTTCTTGCATGTATAAAGAAAACAGGACAGGGCATACTCTAGCCTCTAAATTTGATGGCCATTCTTGTTGTCAATCATAATAAAACTGCGGCCAAATTCAAGAGGTTAATTTTCAGAGCTGCACATTACATAAGACCTTGGAGACTTGTAGTAGGGTAATTACTGTATTATCACTGTGTTGTCTCAGACCTGTAGACTGGCAAAATTATCAAAGTAGACATAACATTTTCTCCATATGTTTTGACAATATCAGCAATTATAAAGGAATCAAAATATGCAGACAGCTTTATGACTAAAGAGCTAGGTGGACATCTGCAAGAGTATTTATTTTTTTTGACAGTGCTATGAAATGTATTTTCAGATTTTGCATAACTTTTGTTAAGCTTGATTCTCATGGCAAAATTATGTGTGCTAGTACATAGTAAACTGTTAGAATGTACCTGAGATTCATTCACACTTATTTTTCTTCAGCTATCGAACGCCTCAACATTTCGATTATGAAGAGTTAGAAAGGAAATACTGGAAAAACATCACCTCTGTCAACCCAATTTATGGAGCTGATGTCTCTGGAAGCTTATATGACAAAGACCAGGACATTTGGAATATAAATCATCTTGGATCAATCCTGGATTACATGGGAGAGGACTATGGGGTCAAGATTGAAGGGGTCAATACAGCTTACTTGTACTTTGGCATGTGGAAGACAACATTTGCTTGGCACACAGAGGATATGGATTTGTATAGTATTAATTACTTGCACTTTGGAGCCCCAAAGTCATGGTATGCCATTCCCCCTGAACATGGAAGACGCTTTGAAAGGCTTGTACAAGGTATCTTTGACTAATAAGATTCAGTTCACATTTGTTATGGATATGCTTTGATCTGTCTTTTTATCCCCATGATTTAGTGCTGAAATGTTGCCTCTCTCATGTCTGTCCATCAAACTATACCTTCTATATCACTGCACAGAACATTACTAAACTTGTCCTCTGCAAAAGGGGTTTAATAATTGGCCCCATTATCTAGGGTTCCTATGAGGGGGGTTTTATGATTGCTCCCATTATCTAGGGTTTCTTTAAGGAGGGTCAAACAAGAGTGATTTAATGATTGGTTCCATTCTCTAGTGTTCCTGTTAAGGAGGGTCAAACAAGAGAGGCATAATGACTGAGTGTCAAAGATCAGCACAAAAATTGAAATTGCTATGACATTTGTATGCCTCCAGGATTTCATAATATCTATATGCCTGTCCATCTCAAGTTGCTTGTTGGCAAAGTACATGATGACCACTCAACCTTGTGAAATGAAAATTTGGTAGCATATTTTTAATGACTTTATAGATTTATTGATTTTATAGGAGACCAATTAGATTGTTTTAGGTCTGCAGTATATTTTCCCCTCGTTTTTAAACAAAGATTTGAATGTTTGGGACTCTGACGCTTTCACAGAGTAGACAAATAAAATTTGAAGGCATGTTTCTATGCATATGCAGATGACATGAGATAGGCTGACACAGCATTGCGCATTGCAGTTTGATACCCATTCATTTATAAATTTTATGTATAGAAATTTCCTCATGATTTAAATTTAATGATTTGTGACCTGATTATAAATTGCAAAAATCAACCCTAGAAAAAGTGGGATAAAATAATTAAAGATTTACACTGTAAATTTGTTAAAATGGGACAGTTGTAAAACAGCATGAAATTAACTTTCCATGTACTCAAAGAAGGATGCAAATCACAGAATTTGATCATCAAATTTAATGTGAAAATTAAATTTTGAAAAATATATTCATGTTAATGCGGTCATTAATGAAGTATATAATAAAATGTGCTAAATTTACTTGTTCCAGATCAGCAATATGCCAAAACTTTGTGCAGTGAAAATGATTATTTTGTAAATCATGCTTTAAGTTTATATGATATAGTATGTAATAACTTCAGGATTGTGGGTAATTTTTTTTATATTTTCAGTTATGTAATAACTTGCTACAATTTGTTTTGGATTTTAGAACTGTTTCCAAGCAGCTTCAAAGCCTGTCCAGCATACATGCGACACAAGATGTCCCTTATCTCACCGACTATATTGAAGAAGTATTCAATTCCCTTCAACAAGGTATCTATAATTGTTCATCTTTCATAATATTTTTCTACTTGACTTTTAGAGGATATCCCTGTTTGTTTGGAATCAGAAAGAAAGCCTGGATAGATGTTGGATAATGAAAGTAATTTGGTCTCAAGGGACTTGGTATCATGTTAGATGTATCAGTAAACAGTTTTTTGTTAATTGAAACTGTGCCGTATTCTGACAAATGAATTGGGTGGGGGTCATGTCCCTTTGTTGCCAAGAAAAAAATTGAATGTTTGCATCCATTTTTTGTCTTCATGCAGAATATTCTATTACTTTTGCATTATGCCTTCATCTCAAAACTTGGAATATTAAATGTATTGCAGATGTACAAAAGTTTTGGAATTTAGATCTATCCACTGCAGATCAACCTGCAGGGGGCATGGCAAGGGAGTATGGCAGGGGTCAGCAGATAGATTGCCAGTGTCGCTATTTTAGACAAAAAGGTTGATGTTGCAAGAAAACTGTTTTGATGAAATGAAATGCAAAGTATCAAATACCAAGCAGAATGTATGAATACAGGTTGTTGGGTTGTCATAAAAAATATCAGTTTGGCTAGGTCTACTTCCCAAGGGTTACTCCACTGAGGTTGAATTAATTAAATGTTTGGCGGAAAAATAATGTGGGGATAATGTGGCTTTACTGAATATTGTAATTGCTAATTGTTAGTTGTTAATTAAGCTATGATCTAGCAACATGTCTTCATCACTTCATTGTTGTAGAATGTCAGGCTTCATCTACAATGAATTTTTGTCTGCTTTTTGATGTCAAGCAAGAATTTTTATGAGCGATCTTGCGTATCATTTAAGATTATGTTAAAACAAGCTGTTCATTAATTATGTTCAGGATCTATTCTAGGATTATAGTTCCCCCTCACCCCAAAAGGAGATTTTGTAAATGAATATTTTTAAATGATTGCAAGTTATTTTTGCAGAAAATTGTATTGTTTGGTTGTTCTACAAAACTTAAATTGAAAGAAGTTACACTTACCTTCTTATTCTTAGATCTACATTTGTGGAAATATATCGTGTAACTTTTTTTGCTGGGGCAATGTGAAATCCACAATCAACCAACCAATTATTTATAGCACCATCAAGCTTAGACTGAAATATAGTACATTTTCTTGTCTTTCAGGTTATACAAGAAGCTGGAGAGTTCATGATAACCTTTCCTTACGGTTATCACTCGGGATATAATCATGGTTTCAACTGTGCCGAGGCCACTAACTTTGCCGCTGAGAGGTGGATTGAGTATGGGAAAAGGTGTCTGCAGGTAAGCATGCTCATTGCAGTAAAAGCTGTCGAATTTTAAATCCTTTAAAACATTGAACAAAGAAAATTGTTGAGGAAAATGACAATTTTCTACATAAATTAAAACCTGCTCAGTTTATTAGAAGCTAAGTTTTTAAAACAATTCAGTTATTTGTTCTAATGTGACTTCACCAACATGGAACATGAATTGAAGAGTCAATGAGAATAGAGTTTACTGCACAATCCACAATGTATGAGTCAGATGGTGCTGGTCAAAATGGATGTTTGCTTTTAAACTGCATTGTTGATATAACATGATCACTTGGCGAAAATAATTTATTCAGGGGAAGGAAATATGCAATCCACCATTTAGTCTTTTTAGCTGACCTGGCTGTAAGGCTTATGGTTTAGCCACACATGATTAATATGTAATTTGTTGTGAACCATGCAACTGTCCATTAACAATTGCTCATTACTTCACTGTAATCCATATTTCTGATTTTGAATTCAGTCAGACATTGAACATGGATTTATATCATCAGAATCTCAGAGGAATTTGGATAGTGAGAGATCTATACATATTAATGATCTGATTGGTTGACCTTGTTACCTGCACTCTGGAGGCCATTTTCTGATTAAGTTTTGATCAAGCCTGGAATATATGCCTATATCTTAAAATTGAGTGAGATCCACACATACTAGTTAGGTGCTTGTGCATCTGATTGGTTGAGCTTGTCACCACTCTGGAGGCCACATTTATCATACAGTTTTAATGAAACATAGAATATTTGCTTATATCATTAAAATCCAACTTTTGGAAACATTTTGGATTAAAAAGAATTTTAAATTTGTGTTAGCTATTTAATAGTGTATTCCTTTGTAAGACTGTGATCCATTCTAAGATTTTAAATACAGCGTTTGTTTTCTGTTTCAAATTTTACATAATTTCTTGCCCACTAAATATTTTGAATTAATTGAGTGTGTTTTATGTTTGCTTGTCCTCAGTGATAATTATCATGCCCAGCTGTTGACATCCCACTCACAGTTTCACTATTATGTCAGTGATGTTGTTAGTAAATTGTGGGCATCACTATGAACGTTTCCTATTTTTATCAACAAGCTCTATAATGTCAGCACAATGTCTTTCATAGGTTGTTGGGCATAATGTAAACTTAAACATCCCACTTTAGTTTCAGTTTTTATGATGTACTGACTCTTAATTGTTTTAGTAGTCTATTAATCTATTTTTCTATCTTAAGATAATATTTATATTTTTTGTCAATAATATAATAAGTAATATGGTGTTATTTTGCTATAAATTAGAGAAAGATCATTCTTCCAGTTATTGATAGCCAGAAATAATTTTTTTTAAAAAGTGTCAGGCCCCTGCCACAGAACAGTATTTATTAGTCCCAAATGTAATTGTCGTATACATTGGAACGTATCAGACTCTGTTCAGAAATACAGTGGTATACAGAAATGCAGTGGTATACAGAAATACAGTGGTATACTGCAGTACAAAATTTTTTGAAATACACATCTCTATAGAATAGTAACATGTAGCAGTGTGCATTACAGTTGGACAATTGTTCTTTCTGACTTCAGATGATTGGCTGAAATGTGAAGGACAGTTACATGCAAAACTTGTTTTTTTTTAATGATAGTCCAAGCAAGTGAAGATTTAACAGTGCTAATTTTAGGATAGTTGTACCATAACCGCTCGCTATGGTTCTTTGTTGCCATGAGGTGGTATTTTGAGTTAAGTGAATAAAGAATCTTAAAGTGGCAACCATTTTATCATTACATATCCCAAAACTGTATTGCAAGCATATTGTTATGAACATGTTATGCATAATGTATCTTATCATAATTCTTCATTATGCCATTTTTCCAGTGCATGTGTCAGGACAATGGTGTGAATATTAGCATGGATACATTTGTACAGAGGTTCCAGCCAGAGAGGTATGATCTGTGGAAGGCTGGAAAAGACATAGCACCACATCCTGAAGATGACCAGGGCAAGTTGTATAATGGACACAGGTAATTACTCAATAAAATTTCCTTTATCTATTTATTTGGTTCTTCCTATTTTTGTATCAACGTTTTAGAAAAAGTATTTAATAATAGAGACTTATAGCACATACTTGCAGTGGATTAGAATTTGGAGTTGGTTGATTTAAAGCTTTTTACTGCTTTGATATCACCATAGTTTGTATGGAATATACATAACAAAAATATGGCCCCAGTTAAAAATATTGAATCCACAGGCAGAATCATTATGCCAAAAATTGCTGTATGCCAGAACTCTATTCACTTATTTAGCTCAAGTACCTGAGAATGCTATGGTGCACTCAGTTATGAGGACATCATTACATTGGAATCCCAAGAGTCTGATGTTGAGATGAACTGTTGGCAAGTAATTTTGTCAGTGAGATTTGTGATCAGCTGAAAACTTAGCTTCTAGTTATGTGCAAAAAATTGTCACCTTGTATCAGCCATTTCATGCAAACTGCAGTTATAAAATTTTGGGTGGGGTGTTTCGGTTAATTTGAGGATCATTGCTGCTAGAGACAGCTGCAATCATATAATTTGGGAGTTTCTTCAAAATGTAGCAGTTAGTTAAGCATATATATTAGTATACAAAGACAAAATTTTATTTTTGGTTTAAGACAATAGAATTGTAACAGTATAGAAGACAATTTTGTACATGATTTAAGGGTTTTGTTTCATTTATTCTAGAACTAAGGGTTTGAAAGACAAGAAAATATTCATTCTCAGACACTTTAAATCATTTAGTTCATGTTTCATTCTACTGTTGTTCTTTATCGATAGCTTCAGTCTGTATTGTGATACACAATTGTCAGATAAACATTACATTTCTTAGACACATCAGTCATATCTGTCATCTTGTACTGAGGAAACCCAGAACAACAACAACAAATACAAACATTCTGCTGCAGTGTTGTGTGAACACCAAACAGATACTGTCACTGAATAAAATGGTAGATAAGGCTACATTTAGATTCTTATAGCACAGAGTAAGATCTGTTGCTATACGATTAAGAATTCAAAGAGGTTGTAGAATGAAAGCAGCCAGATAATCTATTTAACGGTCAAACCTTGGTATAAAGAGCACACAGGTATCATTGGAAGTGGTCTTTATGAGCAGGTAGTCTTATTTACTGATTAAATTTTATCTTTGTGCTTTGGAATTTGTGCACATGATGTCATTACATTTGCCTGAGGCAGTAAAGTATACCATGTAATGCTGTAAATTGCTTTAAAAAAAAACAAAGGTAGAAAAAGTGATTTTCTGTACTTTAGATACTAAACAATGGTACAGAAATAATCTTCTTCATTAATTTTACATAACCCAGAATGAATAAACTTCTGAATCCAGCCTTTGATTTGTGCTAAATTATACAGATTGTCTCCACATTTGTTTTGAAAAAGCAATGGAGATATGATACCTTTCATCTCTCCAAGTCTCCATCCATCAGTCTGTCTGTCTGTCTGTTACAACATCTAAACAGTGGGATGGAATTTCATGAAGTTTTGTGCTACTTTACCCGATGTCATAGCTTTTTGTGAGAGGGGTGTCATCCTTAGCTTCTGCCCCCAGGGTCTGTGGTAGGAAGTCAGACATCAGATATACAAAGATTGCAATGACAATGGCATTTTCAAGTATTTATAACCAAATAACAGAAAAATGCAGTAATTACATAGAGATCTGATGTTATGATCCATGAATCCATCTTTTGAGTGTGTTTTGATATATTGCATTGGTGGTGATGAGTTTTTCAATTGTGCAGTGGAAAGTAGGGATTTGTGATGGCAAGCTATTGTGGTCGCTCTTGCTTTTTATTAGAAACATTTCAGTTATGTCATTTTCACCCAACCAGTAAGCTGTAGTGGGACCGTTACAGCTTTCTGTTAGTCCTATTGTTCCAAATACATTTCATTAGCCCCATTATATTCATTAGCCCCATTATATCTTAATTGATGTTGATACTACACCTTTACTGCATCATTGACACATTTTTAAAGCTGTGTTATACCAAAATAAATTACTTTTAATGCAACCTATAGGAATGAAATGATTAACAAGTATATTGATGTATTAATATTTTTCCATGTCAGTAACTATATCAATACAAGAGGCAAAGGATCTATACAAAATGATACTTACCCAATACAAGTTACTTTAATCTTCAGACGTTTGACTGTGCATGTGGGTCTTATGTTTTGTTTTTCTGTTTGCAGTGACCCTGACCTTAAGAAAGCCAGCAGTTCTGAAAAAGTATTGACAAAGAGGCATCCCATTACTGTGGATCCATTGGAGAAAGGACATATTTCAAAAAGTTACAAACCTGGATCTGATTCGGATGGCAAAGAATTATGGAAAGATTCATCTCTGAAGAAAGAGAAATCCACAGAAAGATGTGACAAGATCCTGGGAGCAAAAATAAATAGGAGTGAAGAAACAAAGACTGACAATAAAGAGAATGTTACAGAAAAGAAAGTCATAAAAACTGAGTTGAGTGATGGGTCAAAGCTAAAACAAGGTCAAAAAAAACATAGGGATGGTCCACTAATGAAAGTAACACACAAAAATGTGAAAACAGAAAAAAGAAATGAATCCAAAAAGTTTGAATGCCCTGGAGGACAGAAAATTCCTAAATATTTGAGGGACAAAGAGACACCAAGGAGCAGTATTAAGTCAACAAACACATTTCAAGAGACACCAAGGAGCAGTATTAAGTCAACAAACACATTTCAAGAGACACCAAAGAGCAATATTAAGTCAACAAACACATTTCAAGCAGCTTCTGAATCTGTATTGTATGCTGATAGTATTGGGAAGACACAGAACATGAAAGCTTGGCCTGAAGATAGGAAAAAAGATCAAGAGGATTCAGAAACAAGAAAGAGGAGAGCCATAAAAGCACAGATTGACACGATGAAAGAAATGAATCAGCATGATGTCAGTCCCTCTGATGAAGGGTATAATCGTGTAGAAGAACCACCCAAGAAAAAACTGAAGTCTGATATTCAGGTCACAAACCAAGGGCACAGATATTTTGCCAGTATTAATGGGGTTTCATCACTGCTACCTGCGAATGAGAAGCCTAACACAGGTTTATTGCAAGGAACATTATCAAATGGCAAAATCAATATACCACAAAAAGTTGTACTGGGAATGGGCCAGTCCATGTATATGAACAAAGTTGATCATATCCAAGGATCAAATGGACAAATGATAGTGTCAAATACATCTGGTGCCGGTTCAGTAGAAAAAACTTCCCAAAATCAAGATTTGTTAAAATTGACACAAGATGTTAAACATAGCAGGACTGTCAAAGAGTCTGCCAGCTTGCTGTCTAAACAAGCACCCTGGTCTATCTCATCAAGTTATCCAGCCTCCAAATCTTCACACAATGGACATGTTCAACGTGCAGATTCCTTTCACTCAACGGCTAATCATAGTAGTATGCCTACCATATCAGGCAGTGGTCAGCTGTCAAGGAGTGGATTAGTACAGAGAAGTGTAGGTTCTGCACAAACTTTTGGTGGTGTATCATCTATTAATCATCCCAGATTTTCTCAGTATGCTATTCGTGAAACAAATTCATCAGGAATTAATGCAGATCTGCAAAGGTTGCAAAGTTCTGACTACTTATCTCCACTTCAAAACTTGTATAGTTCACATATAAATTCATCATATACAAAATCTAGCCAGTCCAGGTTCCTGTATAAACCAGCAGTGTTCAACAGGAAGCAGCAACCAACCCATGTTTTTTAACCTCTGGCTCTAATGTTGTTAGAGTAATAGTACCAAGAAAATGAAAAGAGCCACAAGAACGAAATCCATACGATACAGCATTCCTCTATCCTAAAGCAGATATGTGATTCCAAAAGACATTTGAGAGTTATATTCTTCCATTGCAAATTCTGTTTGAAATTGAAATTGGGATGTTGGGTGATACCAGCTGTTTAAGATGTTGTAAGACATTGAGTGATAATTATTAATGGCCCCACAAAAAATGACTTTCTCCATCATGAATGTAGTTTGTTGTTGATTATTTTCAAAATTATAGATGTATTTTATGGACATTGATTTCAAAAACTCACTTAAGATACTGAACGTTTTCAAATTTGTGTGCAAAGCTAGAAATGTTTCTTGATTAATTTACTGGAATAATGTACAGAATCAATTATTTTAAAATTAAATTTTCCACATGTAAGCAATTATTATTTTGTTTACAGTAATGTATAACTATATGTCAGCATTGTCAATTTCTTTAGGTTCATTTAAGAGTATGACTGTTTAAAAATGTAAGGTCATAGATGAAATGTCTTTATTATGCAGTGGACTAGGTTGCAAGATTTATTAATAATTAGAGAATGGAATTTAGGTGATTTTAGAATCTACATTCTCTGCTGTCATAGGAAAAGAGATTGCATGTTTGCCACATGCACATAAGATGTATATAAAATATAAAACAATTTTTTTAGAAATCAACTTAACTGTATTGTTGTATTTATGTATTTATAGATTTTGAATTTCACTTTAAAGTCATGTTTCATGTTGATGAAGAATTGCAAGACTATTTTCCTCCTTTTCTTAGGTAATGAAAATGTTCCAAATTGAAAAGTATTAGTCAGTATATGTTTCTACGGTGCTAAGTATCACCAACACTTGAGTGTAGCACTGCATGTTGAAAGCGCACATCTCACATTACAATTTACTTTGGTTCTCAACAATTTGGTATCAGTCTGTTAGAAATATTCCTTCATACCAATAACAAAATTATGACTGCAGAATGGTGAAGCTTTTTGTAGGAGAGTTAGGTCATATCTAGTTTTACTTTATCTGTGTTAATACCTGGGTTCTGTTTTTCTACCATGAATAAGGTTGTATATATTCTATTGATTATGGTATACACAATTTCATACTAAACTTACAAGATTGTTGTGTATTTGTACAAAATATAGCTCTTAGTTGCCATCTCATTTTTAAGTAAATATTTTCATAATCTGTTATTTTTGTTTTCCTTTTTTTTCATCAATGCAAGACAGATGATTTATTTCTGCACAAAATTTCTTTGGCTAACTGTTTCATTCTAGTTCTCATTTCTCTTCATTACTACAGTTTGTTCAGGAGGGCTGGAAGTCTTTAAAAATAGGACACTTTGCCTCTTAATTTATCAATGCCATAAATTTCTGAGATATTTCTTAGGCAATCTTTATGTTCTCAAATGAAATTTTTTAAAATATTTTAATATAACAGATGCGGCAAGAGAAAAAAAATGCCTTTTTTTTTCTTGACATCTACTCATATACAAGCATATACATTGTTGTGTCTGATTGCATATCAACCAATTTTGCTTTCTAGGTCTAAAATTCCGTTTTGGAGTAGGCATCATGGCACCTCTCCCTCTACCAAGAAGGGTCCAGGAAACCAACTTTTAATTATGTGAATACACAATTATCAGAGCTTATGCACTAAGTTCATGACCTTGGATTTTGCATCCATGGTTCATACAACCTTGAAAGATCCTTGAATTTGAAGGTTTTCACTGAAAACATTTGATGAAAAAGTTGGTTTTATTCTTGAATTCATTGAATATAGCTGAATACAAAAGAGTAAACCTGAATAATATGTATCATATTTTAAATTCAGAATTGCTTTATTGACTAAGGTATTTTCAAAAAATTATGAATAAATAAATAACAAGGAATAAAATTGGGTCAATCAAATGAAGCATGACAAGATAGTTACCAAATGGAGTAGCATCTCTTTTCCTTAGTTGCATGTCAATTAGTTATGTATATTTTCTTTTTTTTTCTGTACTTATACAGTGATAAAGTTAAATTTCTGGTAGAAAAAATTCTTTGGCAGTCCTTAAAAATTTGAAAATGAAATCTCTATGGTTGCATCAAACATGGCATCCTGTACTTTTACAATTCTAGTGGAACTGATGAGGGCTTGCATGCACTAAACTTTTTCACATTTAACCACATTAGGATATTTCAGAGATTTTGTTACAAGTTTGTGTTTAAGGTCATGTCTGTGGCATTGTTTATGTTAGTATGATTTGTGGTAAGGATATTTATCTTTTCTGAGTTCTAAACACAGAAAAATGGCCATAACAAATACTGATAAAAAAATGGTACTAACAGCTGCAGGCATTCAGCATTAAGAGGTTAGTGTTAGGACTGGTCAGCCTGGTGTCAGGATAATGTGACTGGGTGACATGATGCTGCCCATCTGCAGCATGATGTCCCAGTTCTAAACATCGTTGTAAACTGGCACACTGCAGACATTGTAGCAATATGACTGAAAAATTGTTAAAGCTATATTAAAAATCCAAGTCGCACACACTAAATTAAATCCAATGCTAAAGGTTTTGATGTGCCTGTGGTGGTCCATATAATGTTGATGTGCCAACAAACAGTCTTTTGTTGATCACAATAATACAATCCAAGAATTAAATACTTTAATTTCAGTATAAAGTCCAAGAATGTTATTTTTGAAGAGCACATTGTATTTCCTGAGAAGAATCACTTGAATTAAATAATTTGAAGAAATAAAATTGCAGCCCAAATGAATTTCTGGACACAACAATACAATTGATTCTGCTAAGATCATTCTGCACAAATGAATAATATTTCCAGTAACAAGATTATATAGTCCTCTATTTGACCTCAGGTCACAGCATTTTCAATTAAAAAACCTAATGGAAAATAACCTTCTAGAATGATTCTAATGTTTACTAGATAAAATTTCAGTTATAATATAAGGTCTGTTACTAAAATTATAATACAGAATATGGAATATGTCAGGCAGGCCAGGTATATTTATAGGGGAATTCCAATAACCTAGATCCAGACCTAAATAATTATGTTTACCTCTATTAATAATGATCCTAATATTAAACCCATACACAGAGAATAATTTATTATGTGTTTACAAATTTTAAAAAATTAATAATTCAGGTCAATTAAAAAATATATTTGATTTTTGACAAGGTCCAGTCCAGTACATAATGTTACATTTTAATAGCATATAATTAAATTTTATTAAAATTTTTAAAAAACTAGCAATGCAGATTAAATATTTGTAACATTTACCATTACTTTGTAAATTGTTAGCAGCTGTGGCAATGAAGAAACCTATCGATTCTGGGCTTAGAAGGTCATGGGTCAAGGTCAAAGGGGCTGAAAGTAGAAAAACTTTCAATACAATAACTAGCTTGTAACCTTGATAGCAAAATTGAGGGGTTTTTTTGTATTAAGTATATTAAATTGCAGAGTTATTGTTATAATAATGCACAGTTAGTCAGATTCCTGTAGGAGACAAATGGCTAGAAGTTTAGCTATGCAGTAA
Organism: Megalonaias nervosa; assembly: GCA_016617855.1. Taxonomy (NCBI): domain Eukaryota; kingdom Metazoa; phylum Mollusca; class Bivalvia; order Unionida; family Unionidae; genus Megalonaias; species Megalonaias nervosa. Next base: position 144,634 of record JAECUM010015893.1, on the reverse strand, counting down.
CCAACATAACCATGCACTTGTTGCATAGATATGCTATGCCTTCTTCCTGTGACCTTATCTTCCTGTCAACTGAAATGCTCAATTTTAATTTTTTCTTAGAGTTTAACCTACAATTTTAACCAATCAACTAGTTGGCTTATGTAAAGTAAAGCTTCATTTAATTGTAAAAAATGTGTAAAGGAAACTGCTAATGGTTTAAGACCGCTTTAACTGTTTAAGGGCATTTGGCATAGTGTGACAGTTTTGACAGTTTCAGTAGGACATTTGGCATAGTGTGACAGTTTTGACAGTTTCTGTAGGGCATTTGGCATAGTGTGACAGTTTTGACAGTTTCAGTAGGACATTTGGCATAGTGTGACAGTTTGACAGTTTCAGTAGGACATCTGGCATAGTGTGACAGTTTTGACAGTTTCTGTAGAACATTTGACAGTGGTATAGTTCCCAAAATTAGAACAAGTACACAGCATCATACAGCAATGCAATCATATTTTGTCAACAGCATAAATTCTTTACAGACAAGAAGATTATAGTGTAGAGCAGGTTTCCCTATCTGTGGGCTGTGGACCACAAGGTGTCATAGGGCTATTCCAAAATATATGTATTTTCTCAATTAACATAGCCTAAAAGTACAACTAATAGCTTGTGGGTTCTCCCCCCCCCCCTCCAACATTTTTTAGTTAAAAAGGGTTTCTCATGCTTGAAAAGGTTTGGAACCATGGTTTAGAGAACATAAGGTATTTTAACTGTAATAGGCAAACAAATAGAGTGCCTGCCTATTCTATGCTTGTAAGCAAAACCAAAACCTTTAAATCAAAGTGAAAATTCCATGTAATTAATCCTTGTAGTATAGTTCCACAGCTAAACATGGGATCTCAGTTTTCATCATTTCCTTCTAGAAGTTCCTTATTCAGGGAATAAGAGCTAGCAATGTTTCATACAAATCCACAACAAACAAACTTTCATTTGACTGTAATGACTAATGGGTTCAATGTAAACACTTGTGCAGTAGACTGGTTAACTCATGTGAAATGTGGTGGATACATTGTATGACAAATGCTATTCTAAAAGCCACACCTAAGCAGTCAACCCTGGCTTACCTGTGTGGGTATCAAACCTGTAACCTTTGGATTAGAACCCATAGCTACCATGGCTCCCACCTTGTTCAAACTTAGAAAATACAGTAGGTAGCATTGAAGATGAAAAGAGACACCTAATAAATTTTAGGTCAAAGGTCAAGGTCACAATATATTGAGATCTTTATTACCTACTTTATCTATACTTCAGATGGCTTGCATATGAGACAATGAAGACAATTCTTCATTTTAGGGTCAAAAGTCACAGGGCTGAAAGTAGGAAAACTATAATGTATATTGTACTCATTTATTGAAGCTTATTTCTCAGACTATAAATTATCTCAGGCATAAAATGTGGTGATTGGATGTTATCGCTTTGTTCTGCACTATTTTAAAAAAGGATTCCACTCAGACCTGTATTATTTCCTTCTGTAAAATCCATGATGGGGTCTTTGTGTTAAATGTCAAGATGACTTTAATTAAAATGTTTTCATTTCACTTCCAAGCAAAAGATTACAGATATATGCCAGATACCTTGATCAACTTTGTAAATAGTTTGCATTTGAGATAAGAAAGACAACTGTTGATATTTAGGTCAAAAATTTTAAGGTCATGGTCACAAGGACTGAAAGAAGGAAAAATGATTTCACAAACTTCTTGAATTCAGTATCACATCCCTTGAGTAAATTTTGCATATGGCTACTATTTGACATGAGAAGACACCACTTGGATGAAATGTTAGAAAGTCACGGTCAGAGGGACACTTAGAGGGAAAATGGTTTGAACAAATAACTCAAGTCCTATTCCACAAACCATATCCAAATATGTGTGGATGGTTTGTAGTTGAGAAGAACACAACTGTTGTTCAAGGGTCAGGGTCACAGAGTAAAATATGAAATGCGGTTGCTGCAAAATAACTCTACATGGTGGACATATACTATAGTGTTTAAGGAACCATTATTCTAAAGATTTTTTTCTCTGGTAATGTTCTAAGGTTTTAATTTAAATTACTATATCATGGAGTAGCAGTTTTTGCTAGAACATGGGGAGCTTTTTGCAGGTTACCATTTGACAGTCTGCAAGATCGTCACAAAAGAGGTCCCTCCTTTGTGCATGCCCTCCACCAGACCTTGCTACAGAGGCACATGGGGCTGAAAGCTTTTGTCGACTAATATTAATTCCAGTGAGAGGTAAGGGAGGCCTTTGGAAACCTGTGATGACTATTGTGGTGTCAATGTAGTGGGTAGTAAGTTACTTCCAATGCCTCCACATGATCACATCTGAACTCGGTTGGTAGCTTAAGTTGTACTGTGGTGTAGGGGTTCTCAGTTGCATCGACATACCCATCATCCTCTCCTCAGATGTGGAGAAGAAAAGGTTCATGAGCTGCATTATATAGGACTCTGCTACAGCATATCCCCACAAAGTGAGGGTGCCAGGCTACAGCATATCCCCACAAAGTGAGGTCCAGAAGGCATCCGTCTATCCATTTATGAGGTTAGTTTGGCCCAGACCAGTTTATAGCCACTGGAAATAGTTATGACTCACAGTTTGCCCCAAGCCAGTTTATGGCCACTGGAAATAGTTATGACTCACAGAAGACAAAACTGTCTGAAATAACCTTATAATTTTCTCCACTCTGGTGATTGTTTTGCACAAATGCAAACATGTCCCTAAACCCAGTTTGTGTATGTCACTGCATGCTCAGAATATGGTGGAGGAGGCTTGCTAGGGGAGAGGAGTGGCCATGGGGGCAGCACAAACAGGTAGCAGCTGTCAACATACTGCACAGTTCAAGAGGACTTTCCAATTCCACCCAGCACTGCTGGGATCTGTGCATGAGCCTTGTCCTTTATGCAGGTGATCAGCTCATTTTTTACCACCTCATTCAGGGATCAGCTGCATGTGCTGTCTGCATGCTCACTCGGATCTTGTTCTTGAGCCAAGACTCTTCATCAGAGATGGAGCAGTCATGCAGTGCCTGGGACACATGGTCCAGGATGAATGAATTGGTATTTATGGGCACAGTGGAATCTGAAAATCTGGTAACATATGGCCAAACACATACATTGAATTGTTGTGTTTTACCAACACTTCTGACAACTGCTATTCAAACATCTACACTTATAATGGCATACAAGCAACTACTAATGATGGATTTTTAAAAACTATGATACAAACACCAGCAAACAATCTATTTCAGATATTAAAAAACTAACTGCAGCTGTACCCCAACATCTTTTGGAATGAGAATATCCTGAAATGAAAGTGTCTGAATATTACAGAAAATGTTTCACATGTCATATTTCAATCTTTTTGTCATCTCTTTATTCTTTCATGTTAAATGACAACATTTGTACAAAGAACATGACAGACAGTGATTTAAAGGGAAGTAATTTTGAAAACCTAAGAGCATATCTCCCCTCTCCTTCCCAAACAACAAAACCATAAGACTTAAGTATTCAGTTTAAGATGGCAAATTTTCTGACCAATTGTGGCAGTATTAAAGTTAGAAGTAGAAAAATTGTAATGCCTCTAGCACTTCTAGATCTGAATGATAGGTTTTTACTTGTTGTATTTACAATTCCAATTTCATGTTATAACAGTGCTTATTTACATTTTAAAATCTCTTTGTAATTGTCAAGAATGTGTTTCATATGCCATTACAACATGGAACTCAATTTAAAGTTTTTGTTTGCAATCTCTCTCTCTCTCTCTCTCTCTCTCTCTCTCTCTCTCTCAAACAGATAGGAGAATAGAGGTGGAAATGGAGATGGTGTATTTTATTTTTATAATTTTATTATAAATTTTATAATTTTATTCAATAATCTTTTGACAATGGAATCTCCATGAAAATTTCATAAAATTAAATAGTATAAATTTTAAAACAGGTAATAATGTTAAACGTAATGCAGCATGAAATTTAAACACCATATGAGCAGACTTGCAAAATCATGCAGTATACCAGGCTGCAGTTCCTTGAAGAATTAAAACTGTTAAAGAATTTGTGAAAGTTTTTCATTTGCATTTCATTCACTCACCATATGTAACAATTTTGTATATTCTTGAGAAAAAAATATCTAAAATATTCTAGGAAAAATGTAATGAGTCTGCTCAATGGTGGATTATTAAATAATACCATATTCATCTATGTTTAAGACAACCCAACTTTGAACAGAATAGATCCAGATCTGCCCTGGCATCATACACTGGCAGACAAGATTCTAAGTTTGTTTTTCTTGTGTAGAATTTCCAGTTAACGGTTTAGACCCTGAAGTGCCAGAGTAACCATTTATCTTACTGTACACAAAATAAACTAACACTGTAAATTTGCAATGTTAAAAATAGACGTTTCATAAGATTCAGAAACTACCCATATGATATTACCATATTTACCATATATGTTGGGACACGGTATTTGTTGTGACATCATAAAGTAATTTTTAAAGTAATTTATTTTGTGCACTGTATGTTCTGGGACACATCATTTTTCGATTCATAAGTTGTGGGACACCATTAAAATCGTTCAAAAATTATGTATCTGAAAATGTAATCTAACTTAAATTTATTTTTAAAAAATATAAAACTGTACTTGAGATAAAATTCTTTAATCCACTGCAGCGTCATCTCATCAACTCAACCCTTCTCCTGCACGATCCATTTTTTCAGTGCATGAATATTTTTTTAACTATCTCATTCCATGAAATATTATCATTGGAGGCAACAAGTCTTCTGACGCGGAAACTGCAAGGACTAAAGTCAGATTTTCTTTTTAATCTGCATCATTTGTGCTAATTCTCACTTTTAATCCCCATCTTATTGACAGTCCGTCTAGGAATGAGATCAAAGTACACTGGAATTTCATTCATGTTAATGATATTGTCATCGAAATCAACTTCTTTCTTCTGGCCTTGATGAATTCATCATGTGATTTTATTTTCTTCAGATCTTCTGGGCAACGCTGGTCATTAACGTCAGCGCGCAAAGCACTATATTTGTCACTTTAAAAATTGTTCTATTCTTTCAATTATTTTCAAAATTCCACTGAATACCAGTAAAAAGGAACTTAAGTTAGCTTCCGTATGTTGGCTGACTTTGTATATTAAAACTTTTTTAATAATCTGCACACTTAAAAGAATCCAAAGTCGGCTTCAGAGGTCTGCTTGCCTTGTAATTAAGAAAAAAACTTTGTATTTGATATCCTGTCGTTAAGTTCAAACAATGAGTTCATTGCTTGCTGCGAATTCCAATTTCGTAATATAACAGTGCTAATTTACGTTTTAAAATATCTTTCTAATTGTCAAGAACGTGTTTCATATGCCATTACAACATGGAACTCAATCTAAAGTTATCTCGATCGATCGATCGAGGAGAGATGTATATAAATTTTTAATGCAATAATGGCGCCATTTAATTGAAAGAGTCTCTAACAAATCTGTATTTTGTAAAGAATTATATAAAGTAAAAATCAGGTTGTAAATTCATATGAAATGTATTGTCTTAATCATGCAATGAAGGCAATCAATAAACCTATTCTAATTTGCATCAAAGAGAAAGAATGAGCCTTCTGAGTATGACATATACTATTTACAGTGTGTGCACAATTTGATGGCATGGACTTGGGTTGAGAGTTTGATAATGGAAGCTAGACCAGATTATATACGTATTATATTGATCACGTAACTCTTTCAAACACTTTATATTAAATAGCAGGATTATCTATATTCAGTGCGCTTATGAAATGAATATTGGGTATTGACTATATAAGCACCTCTATTTCCATGAAGTAGACCATCCTTTACATTGAATTCCACACCTAGATACTGTTCATACTATCTACAGGCCCTTAGTGCACCTTAAAACAATGAACTTGGAGCCAACAAATGAAATTACACAATTTTATTGAACTTATTATACATTTATCCTTCACAACATGGTTTGCTGATGTAAACAAAAGTGTGCTTGGTGTTCTTGCACGAAAAGACAGGATCGCTAATTTAGTACACAACTCAATGTTCAGTAATTTCACGAAAATGTTTGAGAGTTTTCCAGTACAAAAGCGGCCTAGGACAGACCCCCCCCCCCCCCCCCCGACAGGGATAGTACATTTGTCTCCAAGGGCAATAGCCACTCAGGGGAAGGACAAAATCCCCTTGATCTTTGACATTTATATTATAATATTATGCAGTTTCATTGTTCATTTCTATACAATTGTTTATGTATTTGACTGAGATTTTATTTATTAATTTATTGCAACTATATTTTCTATGATGTCTCCCTTCAACCCTTTAGTAATTTTATAGTGTGTAGTGTAATGTGTATTTTGTGTAATGACTACAAAACAATTTAATAAAACTATTTGATTTATTTTTTCTTTTGATGCAATACAGGTATATTTTCATAAATATCAAAGAAAAAAATAAATTTATTGAACTCATCTATGTGTCTCACATAAAATCCTAGAAATGAACAGTTTTAAAGTGCATATCATTGATACAAAACCATATGGTCTCAACATATGTAGGTGTATATAGGTAAAAGAATAAAAGAATATTGTATAATACTAGTTTGCTATTGACAAATGTTATTGGAAAAAACAGTACTCCCACATAATACCTTTTGTTTCTTTCACAATCAGTTGCAGTTCATTGTGCAGTTTTGGTTCATTGGACCTTTCCCATAAACAAAATTACCCACTTCAGCTTGGATAACAGCAACTGAAACCAGTTAACTGCTTAGCCATGCGTTAAGTGTAGAATTATATATAAAAAAATATCACGCATGTAATAAAAGATTCTATTTTAACAATTATATTACATAGAAAAACATTTTTTATCTTAATCAAACATTTAATGTTAAAATTTTCTTGATTCATAACAAATAATAAAAACAATGAAAACCACCATACAGTTATTTATTTAAAGAAATCTAAACAAGGGGTGGGGTTTACGCTTTTGTCCTTCATCTGTCAGGAGGATTCTGTCATACAGAGATTTTGTCTGTACCCCGCTTGGGACGAGCAGAATACAGGTAAAGTTTATCAATGACGTCTCAAGAAGTTTACATATTCATGTCGATTCAGAACCTTTATAAATGTTTCCTTCCAGGATTCATAATTCAGAACCCTCTCGGAAAAATGACGGACAATTTCATAGTCCTAGCTACAGACATAAAGATACATGTTATATTGAACTTTCATTTGTGGATGTTTAAGCCCGGTATTATCATTTCAGAAATTCTTTTTTAAAGAAAAGAGTCAGTAATTAATGTTTGCCGTGTGCGAGTAATAAAGCCAAATAAGACACGACAAAGTGTTGCATGTTTGTTTTGTGCATATGTACCATGAAATGGGGGTTGGGTGTTAAGTTGTAAAAATCTTGGAATTGTGATTTTGAATATGCTTTATCTGGGTCTTTTTTTAAATCTAAATCACTTAAAAGGAATGATGATAATTTTAAAAAGAACAAAATCCACGTGTAACAGATTTTACGGAGAAAAATTTTCCACTGCAAAAAGGTTTTTAGTTGCTTTTGTAAAACGTCAGATTAAAATAATTAAAACTTGCCAAAATCAAACAGAGAGTCATACTAACCAAAAATACTTAATTTTTGTCATTTTACCTTGTGAAAGTTTACAATGTGCAAAGTGTTTTTTCAGTAGTTAAAGATTAAAAATCGTTGGTTATTCCAATTTCATTACGGTTAGAATTCTGTGATAATGCCTGCCATCGTAACATCGCCCGATCATGTGATAATATTCACATTAACAAAAACTTGTGTTGCACATTTGTTATAAATAGCAGCTAGAGTAAAACGACCATTAAGTTTCCTATAGGTCATATACATACATTTCCCTCTGAACAACATTCCAATCATACTAGAATTCTAAAAGTGCCATTATACACCTCTGCGCAGAACAAGGACGTGGATGCTAATTTACTGTCATATTATAATCTGTTGGCTACTTTTAGTGAAAAATGTTTATATCTGCATGCAACATGTCTTTTTCTTCCATATGTTACAGACTTTTAGGAATTTATTGAAAATAATTAACGAATGAAAACAAATTAATAAAAAAAAATTAATTTACTTTCAAATAAAACATTAACATTTCAAAACAATCAAATTGAATTTGCATAACAACGTTGATAAAGTTGAAGCAAAAAAAAAAAAATTGTCAAATAAATCAAATTTATGACAAATGGTAGTTTGCACCTGTAAAACTAATAGCATCTGATTCAAGGGCAGTGAAGCACGATGGTTCGCAATGTATATTGAGGCAAAATGCTATATACCTGTTCAAAGTGATGTTAACCGTGCACTTTATCTCTGCTGAAAACACAGGTGATGTCTTTCTGAAACTCCTGTTTGACAAGTAAAGTCTTTCCGAATTTAATTTCAAATGGCCCGGACAAAGCAAACTGCCGGAAGAGTACAGTACGAGATGAAGACGTAAGAAACAAAACTCTACAACTCTACTAATCTACAAATCTACAAACTTACAAATAGAGACTAAGGTATGAAGTGAACAAAAAATGGAATTGTTGGAAAAAACCCAAAGTGAGTAGCACGATCAGCACGAGAAAAATGGCGTCCAACCAGGAACTTATTGAACTTCAGAAATTTTTCACTACAAAGCGGATAGAGACAGATAATGGAGATTTCCTGGAGTGCACGTATAAAGAAGGCACACAGAAGATTGATCTATCAGAAATACCCATAGAACAAAGACCAAGCATGACATGTTTAATGGTAGCATTACAACTCCAGAATAAAGATTTTGTAGATCTGGCAGACTCGCTAGATAGAAAAGGTTTCAAAGGATGGATCCTACATCCTAAGGGAAACAGGCCTATATTACCGTTTGTGCTGAAAAATGGTGTTAAACCCTACAACAACAACAACAACAACAACAACATGTAAAGAAATTTCAACCACAGTACATGAAAGGTATGCCAATATTCTCTCCACTGTGTATGTTACAAATCCAAATATCCTCACATCACACCTGTCACTCTCTTAGAAGTACATAATATTTGTAGATCGCCACCTTAGGCCTTTCTATTACCACCTGACTGATGATTGGCATCAGGTAATTCAACTCTTGAGCTCGTTCCTAATATTAGGTCTACATATAGAATACCATATATTTTTGTATCTAATTTCCTACATCGCTAATCTGCAGGTAAATATGGTGTTAAAATGTGCTAGACATAGACAGTTAAAAATAATAATCAGTGTACAAGCACAATAGAAACATTACACTTTGCATGGTTATACTGACAAATATGTGAAGCTGTGTACTGGAATGAAAGAAAATATTAATCCTCAGAGTATAAGAGGTTCCCAGAAGTATATTACCTTGAAAATCTCAACCATTTATATGTAAATTAACGAGGAACGCCGGCTATCATGAGGTTTAGGACGTTTGGGGGTGGTATGGTTAATCGTTAGCACAACGTTTAATACATAGACACAGGGATTAGTGGCAGTAAAGTAAAAGACGTTACTAAAATGAAGGTAATTAACATTTTCTGATGACTAAAGGAGATGCTGTTTAATCAGTACCTTTCTGGTCATGCATTTGTGCAATTAAATATTATATTATCATCCAGTGCGAAGATAGATTTCATTCTCATTCGAAGAATTCTAAATAAGAATTAATATATCTTATGTTTGTTATGTAACTGCATACATTTTAGTCTGGATAAATTGTTCACGATTAATTAAATCTGATTGATTACCACATTTCTGGTATACATTTAAGAGTGCAAGTCAACAGTTATCAAGTATAAGTTTCTTTAATTTAGCAAAGAACGCATTTTCTGTTAGTGTTATTTCATTTACATGGTTCCAAACATTTACTTTAAACATGCATGTAGAAGATTACATTTGATAACTATTACACACATTTCGTTAAACATGCCTAATTTTCTGACAGTTTCAAATGGCTTCACAGTACTTTTGCTGTTTCATCTCTATCATCTCCTTTATTATATTGAAACTATGCTTGTAAACAATTTCACCGCTCCGGTGGCCTAGTGGTTAGAGCGTCCGCCTCGGATGCGGGAGGTCGTGGGTTCGATCCCCGGTTGAGTCATACCAAAGACTTACAAAGAATGGTACTAACAGCTGCCTCGCTTGGCGCTCAGCATTAATAGGTTAGTGTTAGGACTGGTCGGCCTGATGTCAGGATAATGTGACTGGGTGGGACATCATGCTACATGTCTGCGGCATGATGCCCCAGTGCTAAACATCACTATAAACTGTCACACTGCAGACATCGTAGCGATATGACTGAAAAATTGTTAAAGCTACGTTAAAAATCATAATCACAACAATCACTTGTAAACAATTGGTGTAAGCGATATCTGGTACCAGAATATCACACCATCATAAGCATCTAATGTAATGGCTTGGAACCATTATAAACTGAGTGAATGATCTCAAAGCATAAGATCAACAAAAATGATGTCCGTATGTATTTTGAAAAAGCCATAACGCGGTTATTTTCATTTCCTATACTTCAAAGGTAAATTGTAAAATACAACGAATAATACCATCCCTCCTGGTATTTAAACGAAAATAAAAGTATGTTAAACATTAAAATGTGCGATCAACATAGAATATTAAACATCTCAGTGAACTTCGTACTGCGACAACTGACTTGATCTCAGGTTATACATACCTCAATGTTTGTTTTGTTTTTGTTGGGGGGGGGGGGAGCGGGTTAAAGTTGAAAAAATATTTTTAAAAAATATGAAATTATACAAGTTTTCAAGTGCAGTATTACAAGAAGTGTGAGAATTTTAAAGATTGAGATTGGAAATGATGTCAGGTTATAAATACCTCATTGTGTTTTATTTATTTTATTTTTGGGTTGGGGGCTTTTATAATTGAAATAATAATTTAGAATCAAGTCTGCAAGTATACAATTATTTGTAACGGTACAAGAAGTGTAAGAATTTTAAGGTTTGTGACATCATAAGTGTGTTCAGAATGAGATATATAAGGTGTCATGCACCTCGCCCTCTTTGAAGAATCCAGGGCAAATTGTTGGAAATGTTATCTAGGCTATTACGTTTTAATTGCTACATAAATTTCTAGCTTTACTCCGCAAATTTGATTGACTGTAATGGCAAATTTGCTTTTTGACAGCTGTTAGAAGCTGTATTATAGTGTTTATGTTCAGTTAGGTGCATTTTGGTACTTAATGCTTTTATGATCCCAAAACTATCCGTCTCATATCTACCTTAATTTTAAGAATTAATTAAAAGCAGTAAACCATTATTTCTAATAGAAACTAACTTGTACCTGTTATTATGTTTCAAATAAATAAAACAATGATACATTTGCTTTTCTTTATATCAAATATTTAAAAACGTTTAGACATAAAAGTTCAATTTTCAGAAAGAAAAAATAATAACAAGAAACCACAAAGTTTAGACTGCAGTTTCAATTAATCAATCAGTTTAAGATAAACGGTAGCTGTGGAATGTGGAGCGTAAAGAAACTGATCCAGGGGCTGTGAGGCATGATAGCTCATAGTAATTTTCGAGGCAAAATGTGATATTGATATTCATTAGTGTATAGGTGTACTCATTAAGAACACGGATAATGTGTTCTGTAACAACTTTATTCTGGTAAATACTGAATCAGTTATTAGGAAAGATAATATCACCCTTAAATCACCAACAGTGACGGGAGCAGCACCATGTTTCATAGCAAAAATGTAAAGCTTTCTTAATCTCAACAACAATATAAGGTCGCCATATAATAGTAAACCGTAGGCTCAGAAAGGCCCTACATTTACGAAGAGTGGTATTAATTTCTGACGAATGCATTTGTGGTCCTGTGTCTCATTGTTATGGCATAACATAATCTTGACGACATTTGCACGGTTAACATGAAATGTCATGAATAGGCTTTTGTATAACCACGTGACTGATTAGGAAATCTGAGGTAATCCAGCTCTTCCGCCCTTTTCCTAATACTCGATTAAACCTGTAAAGAAATAATGTATATTTCTTTAATCTCAGAGTTGTAAATCAATTATGCGAAAGTCCTTAAAGGTTAATACGGCATGTAGAATATTAGATTCGATACCCCTTACTCATAAGTTTTTAACACTTTATATTCTCTCTAGTTTCAAAATAATATAGTGAACCGGCAGAGTGGATTGTCCTATAGAGTCTTCATCTCTATCCTCTTCTTACTTACCATCTGACATGTTTAGAAACCATTGCTGTAAGATCTATAATAAGATATTTGTACAAGAATATCATATCTCCAGATGCCCAAAATTCATCTGTTTGAACCTATAATAAACAGCGCAAATGATCCTCGATCCTCAGGCACAAAATCAGATAGAATTATGTCTTCGTGTACTTCGAACAGCGCACATAGCTCCGACCTTCAAATGAAATGATATATTGAAATAAAATGATATAGAAAGGAGGGTGTATCTCATTTCACTGTGAGACAACTGAAATGATTCTAACCAAAAAATATTTCATGTGTAACACATTTGAATGTTTCAATTAAATTGTGTTTGATTTAAATTTGTTGTGAGGAAAATATGGAAATATACCATTATTCTTCATTTGTATAGAAGTGCGAAAACGTTCAGGTTTGCGGCTTTATTAGTTTCCCCAGAAATGACGATTAATATTGTCATGTACCTCTCTTTGAAGAATCCCTAACAATGATCAGATCATCATTGGTTATCGTATTATTATTTGTACCCCTACTTCGTGGATTCAACCACCTTGATACTATGGCATCTTAGCTATATGTTTCGGTGTGAAAACCGCACAGTGTGTGACCACATCACACACCAACTTGCATGTACACTTCCGCTACATTAGTTTTACAATCATAATGAAATGCGCCTCAAAATCTAAAATGATTCGTTCGCAAAGTGTTTTTTTTTTTTTTCTTCAGTTATTTCATAATACAAAAATCTGTTCCTTCCAGGATTATTTCAAAATGAAAGTCGCATTAAAACAAAACCTCTATAATTATATATGACTACTTACTTGGGTACTAAACGGACGGAAAGAATATTGTCCCACTGAAATCATTTGCTATTTTTAGGTATGATATCACAAAAGGTGATTTCAATTGGCTGCATGTTGAAAATTTCCTACCTTAGTGGATATAAAAGGTGTTGTTTTTATTTACAACGTCACCTAGACATGAACAACAAAGCTGATCTAGTCACTCCTGTTTACTTTATAAGAGAACCGATCACGCTCCATTTAGGACAATCGGAGATGAAGAAATATTTGATTTTGATTTATTATTTCAGTCACCTCCAGGACCTGAAGACCTGAAGGAAAGATTAAAACATAATGACTTATTACGGGAGTTTACGCAATTATTATTCACAGCTAGTGAGATTGCGTTTGAAAAAAATTCATGATAATTTACGTGAAAGTATTTCAAATTTTTTTTAGTGTTATCTATAATAGACATTATCCCGATGATGTCTGGATAAAACTACAATTCAGTGAACAGTCTGGGAAAAACCAGACTAATTTATTGAATTGCGATGATTTAAAAGTATGGTATGGGTATGATAAGTTAAACTACGAAATGATATTTAATTATAATTTGGATATTGATAATGGAACGTGCACTCTCAACTTAAGGCAATATAGAAACAAGTCTAAGTATGCTATAAATAGGGCCTGTAATGGTGTTTTTTTGTGCATGGTCTTGATGATTCTACTGTGCATGGTTTTGATGATTCTACTGTGCATGGTCTTGATGATTCTACTATGCATGGTCTTGATGATTCTACTGTGCATGGTCTTGATGATTCTACTGTGCAAGGTCTTGACGATTCTACCGTGCATGGTCTTGATGATTCTACTGTACATGGTCTTGATAATTCTACTAACACCAAAGCATTAAGAGCGGCACTTGTTCGTAGATTTGGACATTTGTCGCCGAAAATTTCCTTTCACATACGTCAAGCAGACGAGAATCAAAATATACTTACTGTGGACAATATTTACAGTCGTCCAGAATGTGCATTACAATTCGAAAGCGTTAAGAATAATAAAGAAGAATACATATATAATTTTTCGATAACATCGAGGAAAGACAATTTCATTTTAGGCGCTAGAGTTAAATGTAACGTTTTAACGTTCGCCAGCAGAATTTTAAGGCATCAGAAGAGTTTATTCTTTTGCTTGACAGTTTTGATTCATATCTAAAAGAGGTTTACTTTAGAAGTTTAACTGGAGTAGGTAAGGGTCACGTCCTGTTACAATTCGGTTCATTTATTTTTGAGATGTCACTGGACGATTTCTACGTTAAATTTTTTGCTGTTATCGGAACAGATATAAACGATTGGGAATGGTTCGATGAAAACAATCAACCGATTATTCCAAAAGAGGCTGAAATAGTGAAATACAGAAAAAATAAAGCTGACGATCAGAATATAGACGAATTGATTTATCGTCAAAGTCCAAAGTTTTTTGAACTATCAACATGTTTTATTTTTGGCGATAAGATCGTAAAACTGAAGCCCTCAATAGCCGAGACAACATGTGTTATTGCAATTAATTTTTCAGAAAGCATTATAAACTATGACACTGTTTTAATAAATTGCTTTGGTATAGCTTTAAATGAACGCATTGATCTTCCATATGGCGTATTTTTGAAACATCACCCAATGGCTTTTAGAGGTTCATGGGAAATAAAAGGTAGAACGTTATGAAGGTCGCTGAAAAACAATTAAAGTTTATACAGTTTTGGATAAAGTATAAGAATAAACTTATTGGTGAAGGTGAATTATATAATATTCTGAATAAATTTTCGATGGATTTGAAAAGTTAAATAATTTTTGTATAAAAAATTTGCTTTGTAAAAGAAACAGGAATAGTTCTCTGCAAATGCAGAGGGTCTATTCCGTTATTTCTGTATTTTAAAAAATATATATTTCAAAAGAAACAAGAAAATCTCTCTGCAATGCAGAGGAAATGTTCCGTCATTTTTGTACTTACAAAACGATATATTTTAAAAGAAACAGGAATATGTCTCCGCAATGCAGAGGAAATGTTTAGATATTTCCGTGAAAAAAAAATTGTTTTTTTTTTTTTGTAGAAAAAAACAGAAATATCTCCCGAAATGCAGAGGGAATGTTCCGTTATTTTCGTGTAAAATTCGCTTTATAAAAGAAACAGAAATATCTCTGGCAATGCCTAAGAAATGTTCCATTATTTCCGAGTACAAGTCTGTTTGTAAAAGAAACAGAAATATCTTGGCCAATACAGAGGAAATGATCAATTATTTTCGTTTAAACATCTGTGTGTAAAAGGAGCAGAAATATCTCGGGCAGTGCATAGGAAATGCTCCGTTATTTCTGTGTAAAAATCTGTAAAAGAAACAGAAATATCTCCGGTAATGCAGAGGAAATGATCCATTATTTCCGTGTAAAAATCTGCTTATAAAAATAAGCAGAAATATCTCCGGCAATGTAAAAAATCCGCGTGTAAACGAAACAGAAATACATCCGGAACTGCAGAGAAAATGTTCGGTTATTTTCGTGTAAAATTATGTTTGGAAAAGAAACAGAAATATATCGGGCAATGAAGAGGAAATGCTTCATTATGCCTGCATAAAAATCTATTAAAAAACCAACAGAAATATCTCGGGCAAAGCAGAGGAAATGCTCCGTTGTTTCCGTGTAAAAATCTGTTTGAGTAAGAATCAAATATATCTCGGGAAAATGCTCCATTATTTCCGCAAAAAAATATGTTTGTAAAAGAAACAAAAATATCTCCGGCAATGTAAAAAAGAAATCTGTTTGTAAACGAACAGAAATACATCCGGCAATGCAGAGGAAATGTTAGGTTATTTCCGTGTAAAATTCTGTTTGTAAAATACATAGAAATATCGCCTGCAATGCAGGGAAAATGTCCAATTATTTTAGCATATCTAACAGTAAGTATAAACCAATTCGAAATATATTTTCGAAAGTCTTTTTTAATTTTTTTTATGAAACGTATCCATAATAGAGACCGGGAGGGGCAACATACACATATATAATTTTTCAACTTTCAGGCCAATGGGGGAGGGGGGGGGGCTTTGCCTCATAGGCCCGCTAGTCAATTAATAACTAGAGGCTTTGTGGTGTCCCAAAAAATTCTGCCAAATTTAATAATTGTGGATACATTGGAACGTAATTTTGCATGTAAATGAAGGCGAGAGGTTTTAATCAAATTTTGGACAGGTGTGTTACATTTAGTACCTTGATTTTGACTATCACCAATTTATTTCCGGTAGATAAGCAAGGAATACAGTATAAAAGTAATTAATGCAGGCGGATTTGTTGGTGCTTGTATGGAAATGCACTGAAAACAATTACAAAGGCTAAATTTGTTTCATTTGAACTCAGTTTCACAAATGGGAGATTGCAAGTACTAATGCAAATGTAGATATAGACTTTAAACGGTTTTAAATTGAAAAGCTCATCGAAACTTTTAAGATTGCCTTTGGTATTGCCATGACATTATCAAGAAAACAAATTTTAAAAATTTAAATAGAAACATTTACTGAAATCGAACATTTTTATATGATCTAATGACATTACACCTGACTTGAATTCCAGTTTCAAAGGAATTGTCTTATAATATTTATTCTTTCCTTTTTCTAGGATTTTGTTGCGTTGAATATTTTCTCTTTCTGATTTCTTTTTTGTAAAAAAAAAAACCTATTGAATTCAAGAACACTCTAAATCGTGTACATTAAAAAGACTTAAATCTTCTGTTGTCAGGATCAAAGAGACGAGATTGTGTGACATTGAATTTATTCCAGATACTTTCTAACATTCTCAAACGTGCACGGCATTCAGTGCAAACGGCTCGATTTCTATAACAAAGCAATACATATTTCCATTAAACTGCTGTAACTAGAGTTGCTACAAATTGCTGCAGAAAGTGAACTAAGCAGAATGGCGCAGGCCTCGCGCTTTTGTGCTTTTTCCTGACTTCAGACTTAACTATTCAAAATTGTACAAAACATGTCACAATGATAAATAATTCTTAGTGGCTACTGTACAATTGGGGGAGAATGGCCTATCTCGATTCAACGATGGCTGTGAGGGAACTGACTGTTCAAACTCCGGGGGGAAAAAATTCACAACATGTGACCTTCACATAAAATCCATTTGTAGCTACTGGGCATTAAAAGGCCCATGGATGGAGAGTGGCCCATGTCTCACTTCAACGGTAGTTGTCATAGAACTGGTCATTCAAACCCGGTGAAAATATCTCGTGACATGCATATAAAAGATTCTTTGTAATTGTCATCACTGAAAGCCCATAGATGGAAGGTGGCCTAGGTCTCACTTCAACAATGGTTGTTGGAGAACTGGCCATTCACATTCGGAGAAAAAATTTCGTCATGTCACATATTTATAATCCTCATATTAGTTACTCTTTACTGAAACCTCACGGAGGAAGAGTGGCTTAAAGCAATGGTGGTCGTCGGGTCATTTAAACGTCTGTAAAAAAAATATCACGACATGTGACATGGTTAATAAAAGTACTTATAGCGACTCTATAGCAAAAATGTTTATGGAGGGAGAATAGCCAAAGTCTCAGTTCAGCGATTGGTTTTAGAGAACAGGCCAGATATTATCCTCATGTAAAATAACATTTCATGCAGAATGAGTCACCAATGTTATGTATCTATCAAAGAGAAAATACGACTTGGCACAACGGTGGCATACTCTTAAAAATCAGCTGTAGTTGTCAAAGAACTATGCATTCTACTGCAAAGATAACAACACACAACCACACGTAATACGGTAAGTTGTCTGCGTGTTTCGAGTCTCTTCAAAACATTTGCTTATCTTTTTGTTCTAGTTTTGATCAAAGCGGGCAACAAAGCTACTACAATCTTGATAACCGTTGATTGATATCCTGTCCAAAAATTCGAAGCTTTACAAGAATCAAAGAATAAAACATTTGGTTCATTTTTACATTGTTTACATGTGAAAACCAAATTATTAAGTATTATTTATACTGGGAGCATTACAAAATTTATGAAGCAGTCAAAATCGTTAGTACTGAACGTTGTTTATTTTGTCAAGAGGATTAATTTCTCAAACAGAATTTCATTTAGATGATTTAATGTTTATATATTCAATTTATCTGCAGAAAATCTGATTATATAACAACATTTTAAAAAAAAAAAAATAATTCAATCATATATCATCTTGGTTTAGTTTTATTTTCTGAACTGCAATTGTAAATAGAAAATTCAAAAGAATGTTAAAATATATTGAATGAAGACAACAATTTGGCTAATCTTTAGGGATGGGTGGCTCTTCTGTGAGGAGGCCTCCACGTGGCAAGAGCTAGGCAACAGTGTTTACTTCCAGTTCCATCTCAGTGATGGCATTTTCAGCATAGGAAGTCAAATGCTGGCTAACATCCTGACAAGGAACAGACTACCCCCCTATATATATATATATATATATATATATATATATATATATATATATATATATATATATATACATACATGCAGGGTAGTAGAGAGCGATCATGGACCCTGGGGCAAAGAACACCAGGACCTCTCATAGTTCTTGTTCGAACAAAAGTTTTCTTTTATAAAAATAAAAAGTGTTGTTCGGCCCGGTTGCCCCCCCCCCCCGGCTCTTGTTGGGCCTGTGTGTGCTATATATATATATATATATATATATATATATATATATATATATATATATATATGTAAGAGCAACTGAGAAGTACTGTGATATGGTGCTCTCCGAATGTTCATTCAGATTGCTTTCTATTGGCATTATGAACTTTATACAAATATATTAGCATAGATATTGCAATACACTAGTGATCCTTACTACAAAGCGAACCAAGTTCTGAGATGACAGACTGGGCCATAATGACAGATTTCAAACTTAAATAACTACCAAACAGATAGAAATCCACCATCAAGTGGTTAACACTAGCAGTATGGCCGTAATTCAAGCTGGTTTAGCGATGAAATATCTTATTTTACTCATTTAAATCAAAAATTACCACCCATGGTTAACTATTTATTTGACTCTCAAAACTCAACAACTTTTCACGATCAAGCTCTGACCTCAACATTATATTGTTAAACTTAAAAACGAATCAAAAAATGTTATAACGCTTACTACAAACATTGTTAAGCCCTACAGCTTTCCATACGTCACGGACGAAATGTATAAGTCGGATTACATCAAATCGCTCTCTGATTCAGATATTCCAAGTGTTAAAACCATGAGACAAAGTAAATAAATCACAGAATATTTGACAACCAAGCCCAAGGTTATAACTAATTTAGTAAAGTTCAAAATTATTAAATCGAGACCTTTATACGTTAGCGAAGTAAGCTGAGCTTATGCACGGACTCTTTCATTTAAACTTCATTAACTATGAGGGCATTAACAAATACGCTAGAATAATGTGTGAATGCCTACGACACTATTTTGCATTTGAACTTTTATAAAGTTTACAAAATAGTATTTAAAAATTTAGATGAATAAGTAATGTACTGAAGCAGTACAGATAACATTTTGCGCATCAACTTAGTTATGCCAGTTAGCATAGAAAATGAATTTAACGAGATACAAATATATTAGACGGAAAGTAACTATTTTACATACAGAACGTTGAACATTTTGATAAATATGCTTTCAACTCCTATAATGGTAATACAATGAACATATATAGAATATATGCAGTGTGATATGAAATTCTGGTAAAATCACTTAAACAGGGTACTATGCTTGGCAGCATTAGGATGTAGAATATCTTATTTGCATTTATCAGACAGTTCTATACCAAAGTTAATACATGTACATCTATACGAAAACTATTGTCAGGTTGTAAAACACCATTACCTGACAAACAAGCTTTGAATGCTACAAACAACATTACAGAGAGAAACAATTTTGCATATTCTGTAATGTTTTTAATATTTCTCATTGAAGCGAATATATATATATATATATATATATATATATATATATATATATATATATATATATATATATATATATATACACTTGATTGATAATGGCAATGATGAACGTAATACTGCACATATGGGCTTTGGATAACCTAGTTCAGCCGATGTGTTCAATACTAACAAATGTAAATATAACTTTGGAGCTGGAAAGGTTGAATACTGAAGACATTTATCAGCTGCAGAAATAAAGTTAAAGACTTATGAAAAACAGATGGACTCATTTGTTTCTACACGATAGCATGGGACTAACAAAAGAAGTAATATCTATTTTAAATCAAAGAGTACGGTAGCATGTGATATGTGTTTCAGATGGCTAAGTACAAAATAAAACATGTATTACACAGGAGATTCCAGTGTACGAGACATTGTTACACTTTATCTTCATTACATATGGAGCATGCCTTGGTTGCCATTAATTTTACCCTTTTTCAGTTATATTGTACTACTTTCTCTGTTTAATATGATTGTTAGATGAACTCAAGCTCAGAAAAATTTACTTATAAGATGGTATATTGAAATAACTTACGAACTGACTAATTATCTTCGCTACCTTTTCCAATGCTCTTCTAGAGTTAAGAGCATTAAAAAAGCATTTACAGAAGAACCAACGCTCATTTGATACCTGAAGAGTTTTGACGTAATATGTCAACTGACCCGAATAGTGAAGAGAATTTGAAGCGGTTTTTAAGAGTTACCAAAGGGCATTTGCCAATGCTATTGCTCTTCTATAATTCTTCCAATGCCCTTAGCTCTTGATGACGTTAACGAGGTACATATCTTCTTTAGGAAACTTAATTTGGTTTAACAGATTGGCAAATGCTCTTCACTAAATCAATTAATGCTCTTCAAGATTTACGAGCGTTAAGGGAATTTGGGAAGAGAATTGGGATAAAGACCTAACTTTTCTCACATACCTGAACTGGTTTGATTTGATATCACAACTGACCCGAATAGCTGAGAGCATTGCAATCGTATTAGTTAATACGTTACAAGAATATAGTGAACCAAGCAAGATTTGTATACCTTTATCGTCTTTAAGGGTTAATTATTATGCTATTGCTCCTCTATAAATCTTTCAATCATTTAAACTCTGGAAGATGTTAACGGGATGCAGATCTTCCTTAGGAATATTGATCCTTCTAACTAACGCTCCTTGTTGACTCTTTCAATGCTCTTCTCGATTTAAGATCATTACAAGAGCATTTGAAGAGCTTTATCATAAGAACCAACGTACGTATTATTCCTAAAGAGTTTTGAGGTAATATGTCAACAGACCCGATTAGCAAATAGAATTGGAAGATTTTGTTACCAAAAGGCATTTGCCAAATGCTGTTGTTCTTCTATAATTCTTCCAATGCCATTAGGCCTTGAAGACGTTAACA
This sequence comes from Megalonaias nervosa, assembly GCA_016617855.1. Classification (NCBI taxonomy): domain Eukaryota; kingdom Metazoa; phylum Mollusca; class Bivalvia; order Unionida; family Unionidae; genus Megalonaias; species Megalonaias nervosa. The sequence goes on along the minus strand of JAECUM010015893.1, from coordinate 123,148 downwards.
AGAAAGATATCTTCCTTATGAATCTTACTTCTTGTAACGTATTGGCTAATGATGTTCGCTAACTCTTCCAATGCTCTTCAAGATTTACGAGCATTAGCAGAATTTTCGACGAGAATTAGGATAAAAACTAACTTCTGTCACATACCTGAACTGTTTCGATGTGATATCTCAACAGATTCGTATAGAGAAGACCATTAGCCAATACTTTACAAGAATTCAGTTAAGAAAGGAAGATCTGTAAATCGTTCGCGTCTCTAGACGAAAGTTCTTATGCTATTGCTATTCTATATTTCTTTCAATGCCCTCAGCTCTTGAAATCGATAACGAGATGCAGATCTCCTTTGAAATCCTAATTTTTTAAATGTATTAGCTAATGCACCTCGCTGACTCTATCAATGCTCTTCAAGATTTAAGCTCATTAAGAGAGTCTGCAAAGAGCATTGGGATAAGAAGTAAATTTGTTCAGATACCTGAACTCTTTTGATGTGGCGACTCAACTGACCCGAATAGCGAAGAGCAGTAACCAATATGTTACAAGAATTAAATGAAGAAAGGAAGATATGAAAATCATTAACCTGAACAAGATTTAGTTTTATACTACTGCTTTTCGATGCTTCTTCCAATCCTCTTAACTCTTCAAGATGTTAACAGAACACATACCTTCCTTAGGAAAGTTAATTCTTGTATCGTCTTAACTAAATCTCTTCGCTACCTCTTCCAGTGCTCTTCTAGAATGAAGATCATTAAAAGAGCATTTGCAGAAGAACCAACGTTCGCATGATACCTGAAGAGTTTTGACATAATATGTCAACTGACCCGAATAGCGAAGAGTGTTGGAATAGTTTTTGAAGAGTTACCAAAGGGAATTTGCCAATGCAACTGCTCTCCTACAATTCTTGCAATACCCTTAGCTCTTCATGTTGTTGTTGTTGTTGAAGTGTTTAACGTCATTGTTCAGCACAAGATAGATTATACATGGCGGCCAGTATAAATGGTGGAGGAAGAACCCGGGAAATCCCCGGAAAGAACACCGACCCACGAGAAGTTAATGGCAAGCTTTTTCACGTACCCACATTGGCCGAGACCGAGACTCGAACCCACGTAGACAGAGGTGAGACGGCAGTGATCCGTAACGGTGAGCGCATTAGACAACTTGGCCATTTGCCCCCCACCCCACCCCAACCCACCCCTCTAGCTCTTAAAGACGCTATCGAGATACACATCTTCTTTAGGAATCTTACTTCTTGCAACGTATTGGCTAATGGTATTCGCTAACTCTACCAATGATCCTCAAGATTTACGAGCAATAGCAGCATTTTGGACGAGAATTAGGATAAGACTTAACTGTTGTAACATACCTGAACTGTTTCGATGTCATCTCTCAACTGAACCGTATAACAAAGAGCAATAACCAATATCTTACAAGATTTAAGTTAAGAAAAGAAGATCTGTAAATGGTTTACGACTCTAGCAGAAAGTTCTTATGCTACTGCTATTCTATATTTCGTTCAATGACCACAGCTCTTGAAATCGTTAACAGGATGCAGAGCTCCCTTTGGAAACTTAATTCTTAAAATGCATTATCTAATGCACCTTGCTAACTCTAGCAATGTTCTTCAAGATTTAAGAGCATTAAGAGAGTTTGCGAAGAGCATTTGGATAAGAAAGAACTTTGTTCAGATGCCTGAACTGTTTTAATGTGGTGACTCAACTGACCCGAATAGCCATGAGCATTAGTCGATGCCTTACAAGAATTAAGTGTAGAAAGGAAGATACAAAAATTGTTAACTGTACAAGGTTTAGTTTTATGCTATTGCGTTTCGATACTTCTTTCAATCCTCTTAACTCTTCAAAATGTTAACGGAACACATACCTCCTATAGGAAAATTAATTCATGGATTGCCTTGACTAAATCTCTTCGCTACCTCCTTCAATGCTCTTCTAGAGTTAAGAGCATTAAAAAAGCATTTGCAGAAGAACCAACGCTCATTTGATACCTGAAGAGTTTTGACGTAATATATCAACTGACCCGAATAGCGAAGAGAGTTGGAAGTGTTTTTAAGAGTTACCAAAAGGCATTTGCCAAATGCTATTGCTCTTCTATAATTCTTCCAATGCCCTTAGCTCTTGATGACGTTAACGAGGTACATATCTTCCTTAGGAAACTTAATTATTGTAACGTATTGGCAAATGCTCTTCGCTAACTCTTCCAATGCTCTTCAAGATTTACGAGCGTTAAGGGAATTTTGGAAGAGAATTAGGATAAGACCTAACATTAGTTACATGCCTAAACTGTTTCGATCTGATATCTCAACTGACCCATATAGCGAAGAGCATTAGCCAGTACGTTACAAGAATTTAGTTAAGAAAGGAAGATCTGTAAAATATTTACGTTTCTATAAGAAACTTATTATGCTATTGCTATTCTATATTTCTTTCAATGCCCGCAGCTCTTGATATCGTTAACAGGATGCAGATCTCCCTTTGGAAATTTATTTCTTAAAACGCGTTGGCTAATGCACCTCGCTAACTCTACCAATGCTCTTCAAGATTTAATAGCATTAACAGAGTTTGCGAAGAGCATTGGGATAAGAAGTAGCTTTGCTCAGATACCTGAACTCTTTTGATGTGGTGACTCAACTGACCCAAATAGCGAAGAGCATCAGCCAATCCGTTACAAAAATTAAGTGAAAAAAGGAAGATATGAAAATCGTTAACCTGTACAAGGTTTAGTTTCATGCTATTGCTCTTCGAAACTTCTTCCAATCCTCTTAACGCTTCAAAATGTTAACGGGTCCCATACCTTGCTTAGGAAACTTCATTCTTGTTTCGCCTTGACTAAATCTCCTCGCTGCCTCCTCCAATGCTCTTCTAGATTCAAGAGCATTAGAAGAGCATTTGCAAGAGAACCAACGTTCGCATGATACCTGAAGAGTTTTGATGTAATATGTCAGCTGACCCGAATAGCGAAGAGAGTTGGTAGAGTTTTTGAAGAGTTACCAAAGGGCATTTGCCAAATGCTATTGCTCTTCTATAATTCTTCGAATGCCCTTAGCTCTTGATGACGTTAACGAGATACCTATCTTCCTTATGAAACTTTATTAATGTAACGTATTGGCAAATGCTCTTCGCTAACTCTGTTACTGCTCTTCAGGAGTTACGAGCGTTAGCGGAATTTTGGAAGAGAATTAGGATAAGACAGACCTATCTTTTGTCACATTCCTGAACTGTTTTGATTTGATAATAACTACTGACCCGAATAGCTGAGAGCATTGAAATCGTATTAGCCAACACGTAACAACAATTTAGTGATTCATGCAAGATTTATATACCATTCTCGTCTTTAATGGTCAGTTATTATGCCATTTCTCCTCTTTAACACTTCCAACCATTTTAAGTCTTGAAAATGTTAACTGGATACAGATCTTCCTTAGGAATATTAATTCTCATAAAACGTTGACTAACACTCTACGCTAACTCTTCAATGTTCGTCTTATACCAGAAGGGTTTTGAGGCAATATGTCAACAGACCCAATTAGCAAATAGAATTGGAAGACTTTTGTTAGAGTTACGAATGGGGCAATTGCCGAATTGCTGTAGCTCTGCTATACGTCTTACAATGCCCTTAGCTCTTTAAGAAGTTAACGAGACACGTATCTTCCTTAGGAGTCTTACTTCTTCTAACGTATTGGCAAATGATCTTCGCTAACTCTACCAGTGTTCTTCAAGATTTACGAGCATTAGGAGATTTTTCGACGAGAATTAGGATAAGATAAATCTTTAGTCACATACCTGAACTGTTTCGATGTGATATCTCATCTGACGCGTATATCGAATGGCATTAGCCAATACATGACAAGAATTAAGTTAAGAATCATTAGCAAATAGAATTGGAAGACGTTTTTAAAGAGTAACCAAAGGGAATTTGACGAAAGCTGTTGCTCTTCTATAATTCTTGCAATTTCCTTTCTGATGTTGGTGGAAAATAAATGGAAGGTGATAGCTGAAGCGAACAAGGTCGTCAAAGACAGGCTGAAAATAAAATGTCAAAGGTTTGGCCAGAAATGCGAACAAGTCTTTAGATCACGAGATAAAGTAACTTCACAAGAGAAGAACGATTGTACATCTGAAATGAGATGCAACTGAATTACCAGGGATTAGTAAATGCAAATATAGCATTTTCAATCTGAGTTTACTCCATTCTAAAATTACTGCATGCCGATAACCTAAAACATTCATTCTGAAAATGCCTGCCGCTGATGCTTTCTGCATAACAAAGTCAGCTAACTTGTTTTTACAGCCCCTGGCGTGTCTAAATTTGATTTCAAATTCATGGATTCTTACCTTTATGATATAAATTTGCATAATCATGTTCCTTTTGTACCGGAATTTAAAAATGAAATAGTGAAGATTTTCTCAGAGAGATGAAGAATTCGTTTTCCTCAAAAAATCTGGTCCTATAATTTTGACTCAAACTATAATGGACAGCAACTCGTGAATGTTAGTACTCAAACTTGTCTGAACAAATTTGGTCAGAGCTTTTCAGTATTGTCCTTGAAATATACCATCATAACCTGAAATGCATGCGTCCGATGAAGTAGTTAATCTGGCGACGACCACTACTCCACCTGCATCATCGAAATTCCATTAAACAAGGATAACAGTCTTTTCCCCACCAAACTAAATACTTTATAATCTCAGCAAGAAAAATGGAACATGTTTGTGCCTTTAAAAGTATTAATCTCTCATAACCAGTTTTAAGAAAATCAATTCGTTCGAGACTCACTCAGTCTCAATGAAGTGAAGTCTCCCTACAAGAGACTGATCCACTTTCCGTGTATCCTCCGTTTTTAATTTCCGAGAAGAACATAAAGTACTAATCCATTCAAATGTACGTTGTGAAATCTCCAGTGTTATCTTTATTATATCAAACAATATCACTATCAACACCATTCTGGTTCAAAGAAGATAGTCTTGATCCAGCGTTTACTTTTGATACTACAATTAATTACCTTCCCTACAATGCGATGGGTTTGGAAGGTTTCTTTTTCATGTTCCCCAGGACATATGAAAGCAATTGATATTTTCGCAGGCCTGTAAGACTTTTGTTATGTAATTTAATTGCTTGTTTTGTTAGTTTTAAGTTCTCTTTCATTTTATTTTGGTTTCATATCATGTTATTGTAATGATAACTTTATTCACTGGATTTGACAATTTTTTTCCAGTAATTTATGTTCACTTCTTATTAGCCTGATGAATACGCAGTCTCTCTGGAATGTGAAATGCTTCCAGTTTAACGACAAAAGCGGAAAAGCTTCGTGCAAAATATGCTCGACGTAATTGGTGAAGCACAACCGTATCCCTCGAACTGGAGACTTTACAAGCCCTGCAAGAACAAAAGTAATAATCAATTATGTTTGTGAATTCTACATTGTTTTGGTTACTACATTTGTTTCTTATCCATTGCAAAATGTAATGTATAGCTATCTTAACTATATGACAATCGCAACAGAAATTTTCCCTGCATACTTAAAGAGCATAATTCTGATTCTTTTGAGAAATGTATTCATAAACAAAGTCTTTTTAATATTTTCAGCTGCGTCTATCTAAGATTTATGAAACTTTAAAATTGTATATGGTAACAAGAAAAAATTCTGCAAGTCACCATCTTCTAAAGTGCCAAATTCAAAATTTCATTTTCGTCTTGAAGCTGGAATGCCATTATTTCCAAGCATTTTTCCGTGTAATGGTAATCACGGCAATATTTATGAAAGGGCTGCAGCAGATTTGAAGCATAATTAATACTATATTGAGTTCTATAGGACTTCATATAACTGCAAACTTGCCTTTAAAATCTATTTTATCAATGCTAATAGAAAATCTTTTTAAAAATATCAAAACATATCCAGGAAACATCCTTATTATTCAAATAATTCACAAACCTAACGTCTTTCTGAATCCATGTTCTGTACTACACACCTTCCCCATCTGTTGTAATACAAGGACTAAACTATATTTGTGTTTCTAACAAGTTTTTAATTATCTCTTTACTTCTAAATATGTTTCTGAAATTATGATTCATTTATAAATGAATTAAGAAAATCTTTTACAAATAAAATAAATTATCAATATTTGAGACTGAAACATAACAAACGTTTAAACTTATATTTTTCAGACAATATTCTTCTGCATTCTTCTGTAGTTTTCAAAACATTCACAAACTGAAATATATCAATCATATTTAATCTCCCTCATGATAATGCTTCATGGAAATATTTTACTGTGTTATTTGAACCATTCCATTCAAACTTGTTCAAGAGTGCATTTGGTTCAATAAGGACCTGTTTGAACGGATTTGGTAACGATGATAAAAGATCAGTAACTTTAGAGATAACTAAACTCTTTATCACAGTTATCCTTCCAAATAAATTTTTAAAAGCCTCTTATTTGATTCATTTAATAGAGTCTTAAAATCACGAATTTTTTATGGATAAATAAGAGTTGTAATATTTTCCAAGTTAGGTGAAAACTGTATACCTAAACAGTAAACTCAGTACAACCCCGATAAGTTTATATTCTGAACGGTATTTATTGTTGCTACCTGCTCTACTTTCTGTGCACACTAACTTTGTTCTGTTATGTATATCGATATATTTTGTAACTCCTCGTACATAAATTTGTCTAATTTTTGAAAGTTTTATTCATGACTGTAAATTGTAGTGGTTATCTATAGCTGAATTTGGTGTACATGCAAAGGATCTCTTTTAAGACATTAAAGAAAGTAAAATTGCATAGGATCTATAAATAGATGTTTTCCTACGTGTTGACAGTTACTAATAATAGAAATATTAGTAAATATGTTTACAATTGATGTTGGAAATTTGCAATCTGTCACGTAGCAGTAGTGATGATATGAATGTTTTAGCCTTCTCGCCAGTATGTAAATTGCTCTGACTGGGCCATTTTCGCATTCTAATTTCTTCTGTTCTTGTTTATAACATCAAGTCTGCAGACCTAAATTATGTTTTATTGAGATATTATTTCAGTGACAAAAGTTTGTTTGGATTTTTCAGTGGAAACAGAAAGTGCTCATTTAACTATAACACTGTTTTGGAACTATTGTGAATTATTCAAAGGAGTTCTGGACGACTCCATTTTAACAACGTCACGATTTTTAGCGGACCAGTACATTTCCGAATTTGAAATTTATAAGGAACATTTTATCCCTATGGGCTTTAAGAGAACACTTGTATGATTATTTGAGATTCAATTTATAATACTGTAATTTACTCTTGAATTTTCATTTTATAACATTTATAATTACATTGTTTGTTAAGGTTTACAAAATTTGTTGGATGTTCTTCTTTTTATAACTTAGTTTACGATCATAGAATCGAAAGTGTTTTTTTCTTAAGTATTTCTACTAAGACCAGAAAATTTTAATATGGATTTAAAAATGCAAAGCAGACATTTGAGATTTCTCTGAATCAAACTTGATACTCAAGCCTGGTTTTGCAGTTGTCATTTGTGTCATGAAGAAATAAATGTATTCCTTAGGAAATTATTATACTCGCATTCTGTGTTTAAATTGTGATAGGCTATGTCCTTCCTTCCGTCTCTGAGTCAATGCCTCCGTCAATCTCTCAATGATTTTTCGCTGTAACCCTAATTGAATCTCCAATAAAGGAGGGAGAGTGATCATGGTTGGTATGACGCTAGGGGATGATATATTAATGTCAACAAAAGTTTCAAATACTGAATTAAGCAGCCAGATATACTAAATGAGGGGTCAGAGGTCCAATGTACTAAGACATACTTATATTTATATGTGTAAGGACTTAAAGTAAAAAGGAAATTATTCTACAACTAAATGTTTTGTAAAAGAAATCATAATTTGCCATATCATTTGATTTGAAGTTATAACTTGCAAAGAGTATTATAATAGTGTTTATTTTACTTGCAGTTTTTACTGTTCATTATTGTTTTTAATTTCACTCTAACTTTACCATGGTAATCCGGTGTGGAATACTGTAAGGTATGGCACTGCGCGCCATCATATATACATTTATAATTTTTCACTGTCTAAAAATGCATTTTTGTTTATTGTTTGTTGTTGTTGTTTATTGTTGTTTCTAATTATCTATGACTTCTAATTGACTCTTGTACAGCATCATTAACGTCATTGCATTAAGCACGATTTGCTATAATTGAATGGGGCTTTCTACTGCTAGATTAATTTCAATGAAATTATTCATGAAAGAGTTACAAATTATTATTTTTACTTGTGTCGATGTAATGATAATGTTATCTAGTTCGTGAAGTACTTGTCGAAAACAAAGTCTTTTTAATCGTCAGATTTATTCACTTTCACAATATTCATCATTATCTAAGTGAACAACATAGTTTGCCAATATATGGAATACACTCTAATCCAGATCATACTGTTCAGACAAGGAGTCGTGGTTCATACTACAAAAACCATATTCATTGTTAAAAATTCCGAACATACCCTTTATTCAATAAATAAGAGAAGAATGTGATTTTTTATTTGTTTTATGTAATGATATTTAAGGTATTTATTGTATGCCTTAAATTGGTTAAATAAGCCCTACGTATTCAACCAATGATATCGTTGCGGCAGTATAACAGTGTTTTGTACCACTAAATTAAATGTTGAAACACGATTCGATTTAAACTGCTCTGGTGTTGAAAATACACAATTTTGCTTAAAGATTTTAATTATACTTCTAGGTGTTATCTACCAGCCACCTGCCATTAATATTGACATATGGCCAAATAGTATGGACGGCGAGCAAAGGTAGCTTTAATAAATATAATTATTGTCTCCACCAGGGGCTCTGAAGTAAATTTCCTAAAAAGAAAGGCCAATAAAAACGGACGCTCTGAAAGCGTTGTCAGGATGAATGGTTAAGGCCCACCCAACTCCACCTCCTCACCTCGAACAACCATGCTTGAGCATGACATAGTTACGCTTCTTTTAGGAAATATCACACCGGTATTGCTCAGCAGATTTAACAGCACAAGGACAAGATGCTACTCGACGATAACTTGTCACTATGGATACAATACTTTAGCGCATTCCCAAATTATATGAGTAATTCATTCATATACTGATATCTGCAAGTCCGTTTTACGGATCTACAGACTGTAATATTAAAGATTCTATGAAATAGGTGTTTACATGATGAGTCTTGCCGCTAATGTCCCTCAAATTACTACCATTTTCATGTAGGACAAAGTAGAAAAACGTCATGCCATAATGTTCATCGATTTCATGGGGAGAGGGGTGGTAGTAACAACAAGATTTTCAAACCAGCCATCGTGGCAGCCATATTAAATGTATGACTGGCACCATTTTCATTTAACTAAGCATGATATAACATCCATTGGTGAAAACCATTGTTTATATAGCCATCCATATGGGAGGTGTGGAGATAGCAATATTTGCAAGACAGTCACCATGATGGACATATTGAGAGTTAGCCATTTTCATTTAGGACCAACAAGTCACAATAAGAACTTTTCTGATGAAGACCCCATTTCAAGATGAATTCTCATTCAAGAAAAAAAGCGAAAGCAAGACTTTCAGCACAAACATATATTGGACATCAAATCAACACATTTATAATTTAGAATGAACCAAACGTTATAAAAAGACTTTTAATGAAAACCCCATGCTGTTATAGCCTTCATTCAGCATGTGTAGTGGCAGAAAGACTTTCAAGCTGGCCACTGTGGCAGAAATATGACTTCAGATCAGCACCATTTTCATTTATGACTGCCTAGACTTGATAAGAAGTCATCTGGTGACAAGAGATGTCAGTATGACATTCCATTCAGGAGTAGTAGCGATAGCAACATTTTCAAGATGGCTGCTGTGGTGGTCATATTGGATATCATGATATCATGTTGATACGACCAGCCATTCAGAAGGAGTATCCATAGCATTAGCAAGATTGCTGATGTCATAAAACCAGTTTATCATATTTATTGGAATGTACTATTTTTGGAAACCTCATCAAAATAAAACAGTTAGTGATAAGGATCCCTAGTAGTCTGAAGTGGAACCGTCAAATGGAAGAATTTTGCACCAAATCGTACTTTAGCCCTTTTGAAACGTAACCTGTCATATTGCCCACACAGTCCGAAAGAATTGCTTATAAGGGTTAGTTCGACCTATTTTAGAATATGTTTGTACTGGTTGGGACCCCATTCACAGGTTTTAGGAGCTGGAATGTCAAAAAAAATCCTGAAGTGAGCAGCCAAATTTGTTACATCTCATTCTGATTATACCTACAGAACTATGACCTCAGTATTTAATAATTTGCCTTTGAAACAATTAAACACAACGCAGACTGGAAAATCTATTAATACGTTAATACAATGACAGAAAAAAGAAGTAAAAATACCCTGACACAACTTAATGAAACCAAAACCAACCAGTAGAATTCATCGTAAATATACTTGTATGATACCATAACAACTGCCAAATCCTCAGAACCAAAATGAAAACTGGCCCTGGACTGCACCATATCCAGGGTAGTTATGTATTTGATTCTTTCCGGTAACGTCACAAAACAGTATAACACAAGCTTTGTCAAGAGGTTTGCCACTTTACGTGAGCAATCTTCAGCTATGGAGCTGAATGGGGGGAGGGATAATTATGAATGTGACTTTGAGTGTGATTTTGCATGTAAAGCTAATCGGTACCGAGTAGTAGGATTCGGTGGGGTCTTGCATAACCTGTGTGCTGCTGTCGATGACGTTTTCTCGGAGGAAGATAGTGGTTTTCTCGTGGTGAGGGACCAAAACTTCGGGACAACGGGTCTGCAGCGAATAAGGAGGCTCTTGAGGGATTCTTCTGTAAACTAGGAGGGGCGGGCCATGCGTGGTGGTTTCTTGACCATCCGGCAAGAGCGATGGGACCAACGATACTTTGTGGTCGTCACCTGGACGCCACAAGTTATGTGTCCCGTTGTTATAGTATTCTGAATCACTATATGAATGAAAATAAAATATATGTGTATATATCCTACTTGTAGACTGAACATAATTGGTATTTTGTACAAATTCCATACGTTGATCATCTTTGGTGACACAATTATAGTTTATTAATAGTTGTGATACCCTTGGTGGTAGGTGCAACATTGTTTATTTTTGTGTTTTTATGCTAAATATTGATCATAACATGTGATAGTTCCATACTTCATTCATACTTGTTTATAAATTACATACGTTGATTCATGTTGATTACTCGTTTAAGTTACATGTTCTTTTTATTTCCATCTAGGAACGATATAATTTCCTTATGTCGGCTGTTTGACTCGGTGCTCATCATTTTGTTAAATTCAATACTGGATTGTATACGCACTTTTCAATCATAGTATAAATAAACATCTCACTCATAAAATTGTGTTCAGTGTCTTCGATATAATCTAATTCCAAATATCCCGGATTATCCTGCTACAGCATCTAATCTTGCAATCAATTTTTCTTCTTGAAAGCGTGACGTAATTGTTGAAAGTTTAAAATTATCTCATTCAGTGTGTACTTTCACTTTCTTGCGAATATTTAGAGCTTTCATTTTCTGAAGCTCTGCCCCCAATGCAGTATGAAGCGCCTATGTGCCTATTCTGCATGCTTCAATAACTGGTTCTGCACTCCCTTTTCGCATGATGCTAATTTTACTTGGTAAACATCCAAGACCTTCAAACAAATCTGCGTATTCCTCAAACAATATCAATCTCTTATTTATTTCTTTGTGTTTTCTTCACAGAATGTACACGTTTGACTAATTTCGTTGTGTCATAATTATCATGTCCAAAAACAGGTTTGACATTACTGGCAAGTATTGCTTTGTTTTACTTCCAGCATACACTGACCTCCTACTGGGAGGGCATCCTTCAAAATATGTTTTTAGCTTGCTGTTGCTTCGTTGTAACCTTAGTCTGTGCTTCATTTGAGGATAGTACAAAATGACAAGTATATACACATCATCTCTTGTGTCTAATTTACTGGAACAACTGTGCCATTGACGCTGATTGACCGACTGATGTCTTGTTGGGTCAGCCTGCTGTATCTACGAGAAATTCTCTCTCAGTATCAACTGAATGAACCAGTCTTGTACTGCTGTATGATTTTATCTACGGCATCTATGTCATGTTTTTATTTATTTTTTTTTGCCAAAATTCGAAAATGGTTTGCTGAAAGCTGTCTTCCACTATAATCTAATTGACATTTTATACAGTAATGCATCTTTTTTGTCTCGCTGTTTTCTGTAAAGCTCTTGTTTGAGCTTTAGCTATCTACTGTCTTCCGTTCCTTTCGCTACATCAAAAGACTTCTCTAATTTTTCAACGGAAGTAATTGTTTTAATTCTGACTACTTCGGCTTCACCATCTCTGCATCTTTCAAGTGATAAACCGTTTTCCCTTGGCAGTTTTACTCTGGTGTGATCATCGTTTTTCTCTTCAATAATTCTGTCACGTACCATATCATCTTTTGTGGTTTCGAAAATCCACAATCTTTTGTCAGGGACCCTAAATCCGTTTGGAATTGTTCAAATCTTTCTCTATATTTGTGTAATCTGCTGTTGGCAACATGACTTTCGTGGGTCTCATGTATTTTTATGGAACAATATTATTCAACTTTCTGTAGAAGATGCTCATTTATGTCTATTTCATCCTCTTAGATGAAGACGTTTTGAATAGCTCCACTTCAGCCTCTGCAGATCATGTTAAAACTGTAGAACATTTAAGTTTCTCACCATTCTGGTCTTTTTTAGTAGCATACATATACAATTTATATTGCTATAGCCGGCGTCTCCGATTTTCAGCAACATTATCTTATAATGACAACGCCTTTGGTCATTGAATTTGCACCATTTTTATTATTCGGTATAGTATTAAGCTTGTCAAACTTCTGACGCTATTTAATGACATCTATAATCTCGCTTTAAATACTAAAATTTATTATATGGCACTAAACTAGGCACATGTTAATTGGCACTTCAGTATGTGTTCCGAACTGTACATTGTCCATTCCGCTGCCAACAGGATAAGACTTAGAGTCACGTGACTGATCAATGCGATAGTCCAAGTGAATAAGTTAATAAGATTTTATTCATTCTGTTTATCATATTTTTCGACTAACCCACATTTTCCTTCCAAATAATACTTTCTTTAGAATATACTTGATTTTTTTCCATACGTTTTTACTAAATTCAAAGTTGGGTGATCTTTACATCATTCAGTGTTACCTGTGGTTCAGTCTGGAATTTGCCTGCAAGTGAGATTTTATACGAAGATAGAGAGCTACAGATATTATGAGTTAGTTAGTAAAATAAAAAACGCTGACATCAAGCAGCAGAGAGGGTGAACAGACCATTTTCTAGGAGGGTCAGTTCGCGAAAATAAAGTTTCCTACGAAAATGAAAATACAAGGTCAATAGCGCCAAACGGAAGCCTCTATCCGACCGAGATTTCTCTAACTAGGTTAGCTCATCTTGGTTCTTTATTTTTGACGCTTGGGTTTTCATTTTTTTTATGAGTGTTCGTTTGCTTACCCGGACGCTCACTATTGGTCGTCACCATCACTGCTGCTGTGTCTCAACCGAAAATTTTATCGAGCAGGGTAGCTTGAGCCTTGAGAAGAAGTTTTTGAATTTAATCATATCCATATCCCTTGAACACCAAGTCTGATGAATGTTTGGCAAAGTATGTGTATCGACTCCATTAAACACACCTAAAATATTGCAGTTATCTCTGATCACTTTAGGTATTTGTGTATATCGCTGAGTAACATAAATCACGTCTGTATTTTTGTGTCTTCCTCGGGAAAATATCCGAGCTGGATTTGATTGTTTGTACAGCATCACATCATCATATACTACGAGATTATTAATAAATCCATCGATGTCATCTACAGATGGAGCTTCATCAATATCGGTGATAAATTCAGCAACACCATCGGTGTCGCCATCTTCGTCCAACAATTTTGCATTTTTATTAAACTCTTGAAGTACATCGTAGCATCGCTGATCATCTACGGATGGTGCCACTAAATATAACTTATCCCATTTGGGCCATCTCATTATCAGATTGAGTAATAATTGCGTCTTACCAGACCCAGATGGGCCTCTGATAATTGCTCTGATAGAATTCGGTAGCGCTGGATGATGTTTCACTGGCTCTTGTTTTCGTGTCGCTAAGAAATCAGTGATATCCATGTTGTACAAATATGTAATAAATAATATGGATTTATATTGTGCTCGATGCAGAGCACCCACCCCCATCAGTGGATTTACAACAATAATAACACAAAAAAGCGTGTGCTTACAGGCAAGTGTGTAAAATGTGGTACAAACAATTACAGATTTATTTCGTCTCATATGAAGACAGGTGGTGATATCGCTGCTTCACTGAGAAAATTACCAGGAACTCCATGGGCTAAGTATCCAGGAGAAAAACATCTTCCTGGATATAATTAGTGTGGTCCTGGAAACCGACTTGATATCCGACTTCACGAACGAGACCAACCAAGACCAGGAGAGTATCCAATAAATGCAATTTATCAAGCATGCCATCATCATGATGTTGAGTATCAAAATAACGATTTACAGCAACGACATATTGCCGACGTGAAGTTGATTCACTCGTTAAATTCCATTAAAAAAAATAAATCTCTCAGAGAAAAACTTACTAGCTCCCTAGTAAAATCTGCGATGATAGGTAAACTAGCGTTAGGGGATCAGTTTATTATAGCCCAAGAGGATATTGGAGGGGTAGAGCAGCGATTAGTAAACTTGCTGATGCAGCAAATATCACACGTTCTGTTGGTGAAAATTGGTTATCGCGACAGGCAATGTGGCAAATTTATCTACCACCACCTAAAAAAATTCAGTACTCACATTTTGATGTCAGCACTCCTAATGAAGTTCATCAGGCAGATATTTTGTTTTGACCACAAGATACTATTAAAACTGTTAGAACGTCAATCACGTACATACAAACACGGGTTAACTGTCGTTGACGATGCAAGTAGATATAAAGAAGCAGAACCACTATCAACTAGAACAGCAGCTGAAGTTGCATCTGCGTTTAAACGAATTTATCAACGTGGCGGTCTACGATTGCCACAGTTGGTACAGGTTGATTCTGGCAAAGAATTTCTTGGTGCAGTATCATAACGTCAAAATCAGACGAGGACATACGCGATCAGGCAATCGTTGAACGATTTAATCGAACACTTGCTGAGCGGATTTTTGGATATCAGTATGCGCAGGAAATATCTCCGAATAAGGTTCAGAAAGACACGAGATCTCGTGAATGGGTTGCAAGACTACCAAGTGTGATAGCTGCTTTAAATAATGAAATTACTCATGCAACTTCTGTGAAGCATATCAATGCAATCACAAAGAAATATATACCAATACAACGACATGACTCCTTCTTAAAACAACTGGTACTAAGTAATGTGACTGTAGGATATTTATATGAACCTGGTGAACTTGAAGGGGGGTAAAAAAGAGCAACTGATCCTATCTGGAGTGTAGCCACACATAAAATTTCCAACGTGGTAAGATCCACGGGAAGACCTGCAATTTACAGACTAGATTCAACTGCTCCTCAACGTGGATTTGTACGTGAACAATTACAAGTAATTCCTGAAGACACACAATTACCACCGCGTTCACTTTTGTAAACTGGCTCCTCGACGTCTATTACATTCAAGAGAGGTCGGCGTCACATTTTCGAGTGTGTGACCAAGACTACTATTAGTTCTATCCACGGTAAACTGTCTTCGATTATTATCTGAATACTCCCACAACATTACTGTGATACATCTTGTACAATGATTATTCTGTCGTTGTTTCAGTGTCATGATAAGTTCAGCATCGAGATCGAAGTCGCGCTTATTTTTTTGTCACATTGTTTATAACCAGACATTTTTTCTTATTACATCATCGCCATTACTAGCAGTTTGATTATTATTTACTGTGAAGTCTATGATAACCCTCCGTAGCTGAGATATTCTTCTGACTTCAGACACTGCGAGATAAACTAAATTTGACCATTCAATACGATCATCAACAATCGAAATATTTGTATCAGAAATAGTTAATCCTTGTGACGAATGAATCGTTATAGCGTATCCGAGTGTCCATGGAGTTTTGTCCATCGTCAACGCGCTCTCAACAGCACTGACAGGGACTAAAACATATCATTTAGTACAAGATTTTGTTTCCTCCTTGACTTTGTCAAGGGCCCTGGAATCTCAAATTCAATATTCTGTCGTCGAGTATCTGCTGGGCGATAACACAATGGTGCAGGTAGATTGAAAGCTTTTCTTTATGTAATAGAAATAATTATTGTTTAAGTGTATCACAAAACTATCTTTCATCTTGCAACTATCAAATCAGCATGCCTCCATAAATTCCAAATAATCATTCATAGGAGTTTTTGGAATTACTTCATGCATTATCTCACATTGAATCTTATCTGTCAGCAGTCAGATTAACGTTTCTAATTCTTTCAGTGGTTCATCAATAGCTCTATGATCACCAGTTATTTTTTCGTAATAATCTACAAACGTTTTAACCATTCATGCGGAGAGGGTCCAACAAAAGGCGGCGATTGACCACTATCACCACACATTATCACAGCAGTATTTTTCGTCAACAACCATTCAAGAAATATTTGTATTACTTCCAACGATACCTTACAAATTTCATCCCAGATAATAATTTTAGGAATGTATTTTTACCTTTCGGTCAGAAGTCTATGCTTCTCCACACTATCTAAAGAAACTATGATAAGTTTGAGGTTTTTACTCCACGTTCGTTCATTTCTCTGGTGAGTCTATATGTTGGTGTCAAAACAACCATATCAACAGAGTTTGAAGAACTCCGACGAAATAATTCAATCGCACGCGTTGTTTTACCAGAACCAACTCGTTAACATAAACAGTCTTATGTCTGGTCACAGGACCATATACAGCTGGAGCCGATGAAAGTTTGACATCTGTTTATTTTTGTAATATATTTCCTTAAATTCAGCGTCGGCAGATTCATAATAACTAGGTATCTTTTCTAGTTTTATTCTCCATTGATGCATAATTACCAATATGTAATTGTTGTAACATATCCGCATATTTTTTATTTATATAAAATGAATCTGTGGCAACTCTAACCATGGCATCAGGAAATCCGTTTATCATCGATAATAAATTTATCGAAACATACTCTAACATCGAAGATCTTAGATGAGTAAAATTCGGTGTCACCATCAGTGTAACTCACAATTGTACCTAATTCAGTTCCGTATGATAAATAAGCATTACATCGACTTATTAATGTGTTTTCTCCGTTGTATCAGCAATTATAAAATCGATTTCAGCATAATCCATAATTAATCTCGTACAATGTCGTTTATGATCATATGATACTCCTTGCGTAAATTTACCAATTATTTTCCTACCAAGATCTTTTGCAACTTTATTGTCATTATCAGTTACATCATAATTTTCATCATCAGAATATTTTTTTTGTTGTGGTAACCAAACTTGTTTCTGCGGACGTTATGATATAATTGTTTCATTTACTTTCAACGATATCAATATTTTTTACATCAAGCAAGTATCGAAATAAAACTATTGGAGCCAAACATTTTTCTGAAAAATGTCTCCCAAACCACGCATAAACAATCGGATGGAGGTTTTTCGGTGCAAACTCGAATGACTCTATACAGGCGAATCCAGTCAGGTCAAAATCTGGTAAAGGTCCGTTTATCGCAACTCTGGTCATCTCGTGTGTTGGATGTCCAAATCTCTTAAAATATTCAGAACACTCTTCGTATCCAAGAAAACTTCCAGGATAACATGCAACCAGATCAACTGAGATAACATCTTTATAATCGTATTTAGTATTCCACAACCCGCCGTGTCCGTATTCGACACAACTGCGTTGGACATCAACAAGAAATTCCGATCTTGTCGGCGACCATGAATTTTTCTCCTGAGCAAAGTGAACAACAACTGACGAAACGGTGACAGAATTACTCAGTATTTGTTCAACATCATCAGTATTTTTCAACGCAAGATTTTTCGTTTCCTCGTGGAGAGATTCTGCACGATAAATGTCTCCATCAGTCCGTACAAATTGATCATAGTTTCCATCATCGGAACTTTGAAATAACCATACGGACACAGGATCGCGTTTACTGATATTTCTGATAAAATCAAACATATAATCATTATAAATTTAACAGTTCTATCTCGTGGAAATATTGTTACGGCCGATGTCCATGCATGTGCGTTATGATCAGTAATCTCTATCAGAGCTCGTCTTAATTCTTTTCCAGACTCAAACACCCGTACATGGACGGAATGTGGAACGATTTCCACCCGTCCACACACCAGGTGCCCGAATGAGACGTCATAGTCGCCAACAAATGGCAGCGGACGTCTCATAAAGTTTGGTTGACACCTGGTGGTAACGCTGTAGACCTTACTATGCTTGAGTGCGTGTTGGGTCCATTCCCTCTCAAGCAATAGCCCCTAGCTGGCAATATGACTGCATCACTATTCGTGTCATCCGCCGGCTAGCATAGAAGAATCTTGGGTTAATTTAGAAGCCCTCTTTGAGGGCATTAAAGCCTGGGGGATGAGGCACATATTCCTTCCCCCAGAATTATTTTAACAGTCCGCCATGCGGACATTAAATCGTCTCACATGCGCACGCGACGTAAATCCAAAGTCCGTTCAGTTCACTTGTATACATTATATTTCATTAGTACTGTAAAGATAATAACTTTGTAATTTTGTACAGATTTGTGTATATCACGTAAATTAATTTCTGAAGGATAAATGAACCACTTAAATCAATAGCAAAGACAATGAGTAAACTAATAAAATAAGGCGTATATTTTTTTTAATACGTAAGCTAATCAAAAGCATAAAATGAACGCAACAAATCTCTATTAAGCAGATGAAAACATGTATCTGTTTAAAACTAAACTTTTAAAAAGATAAAATTAAAAATTCAGTAGATTGTCGGTGCATTTTCATTTAGCTCATGATTAATTGCCATTTATACAGTTACGAAGATGGAAATTTTGGGAACGCTGGGTTTTAGTTTGAAACATTGCGAAAAATCAAATTAAAACAGTTATATAATTTATGTCGTAGTTGATACACTTTACGTACAGTGTTTTCAGTTTGATATTTTTTTAATGTTAACATATTACTTTCTGTGAATCTGATTGGTCCCCTCCCCCCCCCAAAAAAAACGCATGAAATTTCAAGTGTGATACTTTCGTCATTATTGATTGCCATGACAGTGAAGATTGTACTCTGTCTTGTGAAGCCTTTTTTTTTTTCTTTCTTCACTATTATTACCAACAATATGGCGGCCGTCTTTAAAATCGGAAGACCAATGGATACTGAGAAAAATCAACGGACAGTATCGATTGGTTATGTTGGAATACAGCAAACTCACCCTACGTAAAATTATCCTAATGCCAAACTAGAACATTAGTATATCGCTGCTACCACGCGGTGTCGATCTTCCATCCCACCCCATGACAAGCGTGGTTTAAATGTCAATTTATGGGAGTAAATAAACTCATCTCTCTTATGAAAAGAATATCGACACATGCTGGTATCCCAAGTGACAGAAAGTTATCCAAATACAGCATTCTTCCAAATCAAATATCCGGTCACAAAAATCATCAAATCTGGAATCACTCTATCCATGAGCACCTCTAGTCAAGATTTAGTAAAAATTTCTGCATCCAGTTATCATCCTCTCACACGAATGTCCAAAAATGCTAATTTTTTCCCAATACTGCATCTGTGGTAAATGTCCATGGTGGAATTGATACACTTTTCGGCAGAAAGGGTCTCATTCAAATCCATATATATGGCTCGTGAATTCCTCCAGCTGACCTGACCAGAGTGAACTATGTGACATCACACAGGAATTTTATTCTGAGGATCCAGAGGTGCGGAATGACGTTGTCAGTGACAAATGTTCTATTTATTTTGAAGGACGGTTGCTCGGTGAGGTATAATTTGTAAAATAAAAATAGTTTACTTTTAAATGTCACTGGTTAAAAAAATGTGCATTATTGATTCAACTCACGTCTGGGTGGTAACGGCCTTCGCAAACGTGGGTCCCCTTGGACATACGCGATATACAAATTTTATACAATATTGAACTTAAAATTGTCTTCTATCGCTTTAAAATTACTTTCTATCTATAGACATATTTTTAAAAATTACTAACGCGCCGGACCCCTGTGACGGTGGGCCCGATTGGGCCAAATCGGTCCAATCGGCTTAAGGCCGGCCCTGTGTCTGGCACTGTTCTTTCACACTCAGAAAACTGTCGGATCCACCGTCTGAGCCAAAATGCCGAAATTCTTTTCTTCCTCTTTCAACCTAAACTCTTTCCACTAAAATAAAAAATTATCTACAAACATAATCTCAAACTGGTAATGATTTAATATATAATTTAGTATTTTTTATTTTTTAAACTCATTGAATAATTCCCAGCATTTGTTCGCCACTGCTCGCAAAAACCGGAAATTATTCATCTCGTTTCATAAGTTCAATATTAAATCATTACCCATCTGGGATATTATATCTACGTGACAGACAGGCAGGGCCGGATTAAGGCCTTTGGGGGCCCTGGGCACAGCCAACATAGGGGCCCATAGCTATCCTGCCTTGTCCATAGATATGGTTACAGTACTATTAACAACACTGCCTGTGAAATCAGACGATAATATACGAGGCCCCTTGAGCCTCCCGGACCCTGGGCACGTTGCCCACTTTGCCCTATGGATAATCCGGCCCAGCAGGTAGGTTGGGTGGTGTGGTGGAAATCAGTAACGTGAACGGTTTGTCAATATGTAAGATATGATCATAATCGTAGGTATTTGCCATGCCATTTCAGTTTTGATTCAGAGGAAAATGCTTTAATATGTCCCAATCCCCAAAAGACGTCACATTATTAATTAACGCCATGAAACAATGCTTGATTTTTATTGTTTAGAACTTGAAGTCGTATTTGAAAATTTGTCTCGTTTGCTCCCAATATAATAAAGTTGATATGTTGTCATATTGATGAAATTTGAAAAGTGATTAGCCCGATCGTTTGTAGAATTCTCTGGAATAATATCACGGCATTTTGGAGTTTAAATTAAACAGAGATACTACATTTTGTTTGTGTCAGTTTGTGTTATTGTATTGGATCCCGAGTTGGTGAGTATACCTGCGTAAGTCAGCATTGCACCTCATACAGTTTTTGAGACTGTTATTATTATTATTATTATTATTGTTATTATTATTATTATTATTATCATTATTATTATTATTATTATTATTATTATTATTATTATTATTATTATTATTATTATTATTCAAAGGAAGATCATTCTTACAAATATGCAGGAAAGGTTCACCACCAATTTGGAGAAACTATTAAAAACAACCATAATGACGTACTTTCGTTTAGACCTCCCTGTTTGGATAAAGTTCAACCCTTACATTCATAGCCTATATAAACAATTCCCAGACCATACAAACACCATCAGTCCGACGTATGGTGGAAGAGAGGACGGAGAGAAAAAAGAGGGTGGTCTTAATCAGCGAACGATACCTTTTCCTTCATTGATGGAAAACGTTATATTGTAGTCAAACTGATAAATTCCAAGCAACTATTTTGTAATATACTTCTCAGTCTAAATCAATAAGAAACAACAGCATTTATCTTTTATATTTAGCTGAGGCGGCAGTTGTCGCCATCTTGAAAGGCACAAATGGCGTACACTGGGGACTCGAACGCTCCTCTTAGAGAAGTGAAGAGGATGCAGTTTGGTATCCTCAGTCCAGATGAAATAGTAGGTTCATTTTTATTATTGCTTCACAATGTGTACGTTTCTTGACAAATAAAATGTCGGAAAGGTAGCGCTCATTGTATCCCCCCACGAAAAAGGAGAAATAAGTCGTAAAAGATTATCGATGAGCAGGCAGAACTCTGTAAAATGTAGGGTATGTTACATTATATTTTTGTTTTGGTGCTACATCATACTTTATGAAAACGGTGTTGTGTAGCATATTTGATATTGACTGACATTGGAACGAGAGCTAATGTTCAAGAATATCTCGCACACTTGGCAACACGCATATTGAAGCTTTCCTACAAATTAAAGTCCTGTTGATTTTGAGAAGACTGTACTTACTTTATTGTCTTTTTTTCAAATAAATTAAAATCCTCACAAGCAAATGGACATGTTTTCAAGTTCCATTGACCTACATTTCCATTAACTGGAATACGATGGAAGCCTGAAATGCCGAAATTGGTTAAAAGGATAAGAAATATTGTACAAGGGATAAAGCCTTCTGTATGCTTTCCTCAATATTGGTATATTTTTTTTGTTCATTTTGTTAAAGAAACATTCTTCAACTAAATCCGATTTTGGCATACCTATTTTCCTCTGCATTCCAACCAGATAAATGAAATGTGAAAATGTGTCCATTTGCTAATGTCAGATTTGATTCTGTCAAGATAAAGACAGCAAGGTAAGTATAATAAGTTTAAATGTGTGGAAGGCATTACAGTGTGTGGAAGAATGTTGATGTGGGTTGCCAGACGTGAGATATTCTGAAAATTTTATATCATTCTTCAGTCAGTTGATTTGGGAAAACATTTACACAAGGCTGTTATTAGGCAGTAAGACACTGCACCAAAACAAATAACCTGTGATAGGTCTTACATTGTAGGGCTAGATAGCGAGTCAGAAAGGACCACGATGGAAAAGACCCAGGTTAAAAAGAATTGCTTTAATAGATTGTTCAGTAATAATAATTTTTAAAATCCAAAGTTTTGCATCCTTGTTTACCGCTGGCGAGGTAATTTGAAACCTCATTTTCAAGATGTACTATTAACTCCTTTATCATGGTTTCATTATTTCATATTTATATTTCCCTCAACCCATAAAACCTTAAGATATTATGCCAGGAGCTGTCCAAAAATTGAATAAAAAAATGGCTGGTCATAAAAATTTGCAACCTTGTTTATAATACCTTCAAATAAACAAATGTTGAGGTATGAATTAATTTATATAAGTACATTAAAAAAAGGTAAATAAAAAAAGACATTTAAAATGTCTTACAATTTTTCCCTAGGAATGGTAATTTGGAGTATTTGTCTCTGTGCGTTAGAATTCACGTTGCTTTGATTACTCCAAAACATAACACAATTGGGGTGAATAAAAAATGCAGAATGCATGCTAATATCCATTGTTTCAATTTCACTGATATTTGTTCCTAAACACGAGTTCCAAATTAAAAATTGAGACTAAATGACACTTGGGCAAGATGGCGAAGGGTTAAGTAATATTTTTAACAATGTAGGTTTGGGGATTAAGATCACCAAAGTGGTAGTTCAGAGCTTTATACCTCATAAACTGGTGATCAGTCATGTTAGAATTACACATCTGTGTTTGAAAAGTGATTCATTTGTTATATGGTGTGCCGATTTTGGTCAGAAAGTTGATTTGCAGTGCAACATATTTATGAACCTTGAGAATGACATCACTAAGTATCTGTACTACTTCCCTCATGCTGGTGATGTTTTGGTTTGTTTTACATGTCTGACCTATTATGATCATAACTAAGTATCTGTACTACTTCCCTCATGCTGGTGATGTTTTGGTTTGTTTTACATGTCTGACCTATTATGATCATAACTATCTGTACTACTTCCCTCATGCTGGTGATGTTTTGGTTTGTTTTACATGTCTGACCTATTATGATCATAACTAAGTATCTGTACTACTTCCCTCATGCTGGTGATGTTTTGGTTTGTTTTACATGTCTGACCTATTATGATCATAACTAAGTATCTGTACTACTTCCCTCATGCTGGTGATGTTTTGGTTTGTTTTACATGTCTGACCTATTATGATCATAACTATCTGTACTACTTCCCTCATGCTGGTGATGTTTTGGTTTGTTTTACATGTCTGACCTATTATGATCATAACTAAGTATCTGTACTACTTCCCTCATGCTGGTGATGTTTTGGTTTGTTTTACATGTCTGACCTATTATGATCATAACTAAGTATCTGTACTACTTCCCTCATGCTGGTGATGTTTTGGTTTGTTTTACATGTCTGACCTATTTAATTCCAAAGTCAGGCAATGTGCATCAGCTGAAGTTTTCAGTTAAAGTGGTAAATTCATTGCTGTTTTTACAAAATGTCTGTGTAGAGCGTGTATTTGACCAAATAAGACGGCAATTTAAATTATTTTGTTGTCTTTTTACTCACCTTAAAATGCATGCTAAAATTAAAATAATGCCAGATATGCAAGATGTGGGGTTTCTACTTGACATAACCAATAATCCCATGCAAGATTTTATCACTTTAACACACGGTATGGTGCAACAAAAGACCTGTTTTGATCATTTATAAGAGACTGAAAACAGTTGTGTTATATGTAATGAGAAACCTCCCCAGTATTCAGGAGTGATATATAAACCCATATCCTGGTTTGTAAGTTACATCCTTCCCAGTATATAAAATGCATGTAGTTTGATTTCAGAAATTCATTGTAGTTCAAAAGCCGTGCTGTATGATCTATTTGTTTTCATGGTACTTTCATTTTGAGACAAGTTGTTCCTGTTTTTAATGCCATAAGCCCAATTCCAAAAACTAGAGGTTGTTTTGAATGAGTTAATCAGATCCATGCTTTTGACTTGGAGAATGACATTATTCATGTCTGTGCTATACACATTCGTTTCCATGCTTGTGATTTGGAGAAGGACATTATACATATCTATGCTGTACACATTATGTTCGGAAATGTTTGATCTGGATAAGAGTAGCAAGATATTCAGTGTCGATTATGATATTTCATTGGGGTGAATTGTAAATTAAATACAGTGGGGGTACAGTTTGTAAACATGGCATGGCATTCCTTGGACTCGCTATTGTATTTAAACATAAATGTTATAAATATATCGGGTAGATGCACCTCCTGCATAATGCATGGTGAAATGAGTTGTCTCCTTCAGATGGTTGTGTCAATATTAAGATTTTGTGTTAAACTTTTTGTACAGTGGATATGGAGTGGGTGGATGTATACATCATTCCTTGAAGCACAGGTGAGACGTTGCATTCTGTTGAAAAGTTGTCATTCATATATATTTGGCACATGTTTGGGTCAAGAAAATATATTTATCACAACATTTTCATTCACTTGATTGGTAAGCAGAATTACATGTGAGAGTTCATTGCACGAAAGTGATGAATTTTCAATTTTGTTATTTCAGCGGAGAATGTCTGTTGTTGAGGGAGGCCTCAAATATTCAGAGACAATGGAAGGTGGACGACCAAAACTTGGTGGCTTGATGGACCCACGTCAGGGAACAATAGACAGAACATCACGGTGCCAGACATGTGCTGGGAACATTTCTGAATGCCCAGGACACTTTGCCCACATTGAGTTGGCCAAACCTGTTTTTCATGTTGGCTTCTTGACTAAAACCATAAAAATTCTGAGATGTGTTTGCTTCTACTGTTCAAAACTACTTGTTGACATTGTAAGTGAATGTGTGGTACAGCTTGTTTAAAATAATGGATTTCTTCTTACCATCATACCTTTGATAATAAAATTATCATAATAAAATATAATGTACTTACTCAAAACTACTTGTTGACATTGTAAGTGAATGTGTGGTATAGCTTGTTTAAAATAATGGATTTCTTCTTGCCATCATACCTTTGATAATAAAATTTTCATAATGTAATGTACTTACTCAAAACTACTGTTCTAAGCCATAAAATTGTCTGTTTTGGGCAGAAGTTTATCTTTGCAGTAGTTACGGACTTGACATATAGATAGGATATCTCTGCAAATCCTAAATTCAATACCAGTATAAACTTGATTATTGTCATTGTTGAAACTCAATGTACACAGGTGTGAAATGCTATGCATGTGCAATGTATCAATGCATGTGGCAATCTAAAACCAATGATACGAGACCAAGCCAAACATGTAAAATAATATTGGAAGGCATTACAATGTTGACTTTAAAACAGAAAAATATTGCAATTTCTAGATGAAGAAAAGGTATCAAAGGAAGTGTAGTACAAATAAAACATTATTATGAGTGATATCGTCTCATGCCTTACACCTCATCCGCCATATATCAGTTCAGTGTCTCACAATGTAGGACTTTGATGTGTGACAACGAATCTTTGTCGAAGTTGATCTATCCTTTTTCATAAAAATAGGGTGTGCATTGAGCCAGCCTTGGATGAATTGTGTTGTATTAGCAGTGAGAAAACCTGTCATTCTGTTGGTGGATTTATAAGATCACACTCTTATAATTTTCTCCATTTTTTTAAATATTACATCAGTGTCACTGTGTGTGGATATATGTGTAAGGGAGGTAAAAATTTTATTAGATTTTCTGGTACCTCTGTAGTATCTTCTTGCATTTTGGGCAGTGTGTCTTGTGTAACTGTTTTGTGTACTGCCAAAGTGTCTTGTGTAACTGTTTTGTGTACTGCCAAAGTGTCTTGTGTAACTGTTTTGTGTACTGCCAAAGTGTCTTGTGTAACTGTTTTGTGTACTGCCAAAGTTGCTTGTGTATGTCATTGCATGTTTTGTGTACTGCCAAAGTTGCTTGTGTATGTCATTGCATGTTTTGTGTACTGCCAAAGTTGCTTGTGTATGTCATTGCATGTTTTGTGTACTGCCAAAGTTGCTTGTGTATGTCATTGCATGTTTTGTGTACTGCCAAAGTTGCTTGTTTACATATTTTATGTAGTTTTTAAACCTCCAGGGAGACTTTCATATTTAGATGGTTATTGTCACTTTGTATTTGCAGATGTCCAAACCTTATCTAAGCTGTGGTCAATTGTTAATTATTTTTGGGTGTCATAAACAGTGCCTCAGCTTGATATGCTGCCATTTGGCAAGTTATACATGCTTTTCTGCAGAACATTTTGTAAAACAAAAATAATACAGTCCTACCCACTTATATCGACATCACTTATGTCGACAAGCCGCCTATTTCGACAAAATAGCAAAGTCACGGTCCCTTGGTCTACTATTACTACCAAAATTGTCATGCTTATGTCGACGCTGAGATAAAAAATAAACGTACATGTTGACAGAAGCCCTTGGTCCCAGCTTGAACAAATCCTTTGTTTTCTAATCATTTATGTCGACAAGCTGCCAGTTCCGACCAGTACTTTATTCAACAATTAGTTGATCTTGCCGCCAGGCTTTAATGTCATGGTCAGATAAAAAAACAGGCTTTTGTTTGGTCCTATTAAGTTGGCCTCTCGCGGCGACTTAAATAAAAGCAATGAAATCTGATCGATTCTTGCATTTTCCAAAGTGATTGGTGATTAAAACAAGTTTATTGTGCTGTGAAAGATTCCTTTTTAACTTTATTTATATTTACGATGGCTGCCAACAGCAGTGTAAAATGCAGATTAAATTTACAGTCTCTGGAAACTAAATATCTGACTTTTAAGGATGTTGAGGGTGGGGCATCTCGCAAAGATGTCTGAAAAATTTTAAATATATACCACTTGAGCTGACATTGTTACAATATTGTATTGTAAGAATCATTTTCTTTTAATACCTCATTAGCATGTGTCAATGTATACAATATTATGCCTTCATTAAACGTATCAGCCGCATATCTCTTGTTCGCTTTTATGTACTTTTCACAATGACTTCTGTAACTAAATATGTGTACTGTTTAAACCAACTTGTTGACAGGTTTTCATTTCCCTGTGATTAGCCCCATCCCCTTGGTAGCCTCAATAATAACAGACTGACCAAAATCTAGGCCAATTTAAATACATGTACTTGAAGCGTGTAAATAACAACTATGCAACTTTGTGCTTATGCCGACATTGAATATCGTAGTGAATGTTTTTCATATCAGGATGTGACCAATGCAACATTTTATTGTGGATTTTATTACACAAAGGTAACCAAAATGTAATTTGTCAATATACAAGTGTATTTCACACTGGTTTTGTCTTCATGTAATCAAAATTTGTATTATTGTTTGTTTTCTCAAAGTGTAAATGCTACTCACTGACGACAAGTCACCCCTTACTGATGAATTTAACTTATATCTTTTTTTCAGAACCCCCCCAAAACACTTCTCTCGACATCCACCTATGTCGACAATATTTCCTCGGGCCCGAGGATGTCGACATAAACGGGTAGGACTGGATTGAATTTTTTAAGGATTGTATTGTACCTGTGATTGAATCAGTGTTAGTGGAGACAGCACTGCATTTTATAGCATTCCTATTCTGCTTTCTATTTTTTTTGTTGCATTTTTAATACCTATTGAGAAGCCCCAACTATGACCAGCCCAGAGTGGTCTCCTTTTCATTTTTTAACTTTAAGTGTAGGCTAATGCCCAGATTTCTGGTGTATATTTTTCGTTTTGCATTGGAAGAAATATTAAATTTGCGTTCTTTAATTCTCCAGCATGTTATGAAAAAGTCTTATAATAATCCTTATTTCCAAGTAAGAAAGTACTATTTTTCCTACAGTTTTTGCACCGTAAGTAATTATGATCCATGAAATATGCCATGGTGCTGTGGATCAGTTTATGTATCTCTGCAACCTTTGTTAATAATTGATGAAACTTGGGATTACCACGGGTGCACTTATTGGGCACAGTTGACACCTGGAATAAATATTCTCAGCTTTAGCAGATGATAAACCTATTCAGAACCCACTATTGTTGACCTTGCATCATAAAAGGAAACACTGTTCATGACTCGTTGGCAGCCTGAGTCTGGTTGTCCAGTCCGGCACAAGCTTTTCCATAGGTTACAACAGAAAAACAGCAACAGGTATTTGAAAAACTTTTAATAGTTATCTTTCTTTTTTGTATGTGAATAGAACAGTCCTAAAGTGAAAGAAATTGTTGTCAAGTCCAAAGGACACCCCAGAAAGCGATTGGCTCATCTCTATGACTTGTGTAAAGCAAGAAAGGTGTGTGAGGGTGGAGATGAGATGGATACAAAACTTGGAGAAGAACAGAATGGGCAAGGAGATGATGGTGAACCTAAAAAGGTAAGAACTCTAAGTACATAGTTTTTTCAAGCAAGTCTTATTTTCCATAGCTGTACAGGGCTGTTGCAAACACTTTTTATGAACTAGTCAGTGTGATGGGCCCCCTGCTCTTTCCAAGGTGTTTAGAGGGACAACAGAGGATCAAAGAGGGACCAGTCTGATATGATGGATAGAAAGTTAATTAGTGTTAATTATATTGATTATTTACCCTACCAAACAAAAAACGTGCAGTCATCTTTTACTAGACAGAAGGGTCGTACTTTATAGAATAAATTTTCTGTTCAGGATCTGAGTAATATTGTTTTGATAAGTAACATACTTGAATTCAGTTCAGCATGGAATTTGAATCAAACTCTGCATAATATTTGAAGAAGCCAGACAATCATTGACATAAAGCAAAATATAAACTATGCATTGTTGAATTAGTTTACAAGGAAGCAACTTAAAGCCTGCCAAACCAGAAATTTAAACATCAACTCAAAAGAGATCATAACATTGGAATTTTGAACAGACACATTGTTCACAGTATTGTCGTTTCTGTTGTCATACAAGCTTACTTAAAAAGTTAATGTGTAACACAGCAATTTGAGTAAGACGATGATCATATCAAGGTTAACAAAACTTGAACATTACATCAAACACAGCTGGGAGTGACCCTGGGTGGCCAAGTGGTCTAAGCCACTTGCCTTTACTGATCACTCCCACCTCACCTGTCTGTGTGGGTTTGACTCTGGCTCAGCCATTGTGGGTATGTGGGAAAGCTTACCAGTAGCTTCCTATGGGTCATACTGGGATTTTCCTGGGTTCTTCCTCCACCAGTAATACTGGCTGCCATATATAGCCTACATTGCACTGAAAAATGGCATTAAACCCACAAACAACAATTATCAGAGCTCTGAAAAATTTGTGAACTGCCTTTGGACATTCATCCATTCAGGAGCGGTTTTAGTCTTTCCTGGATACCATTTCCACCCCAAATCATCTTGGAAAGTAACTCCTCATTTGGTCATTTATTCAAGTTATGCAATTATTAAACAGTTATGCTTAAAATCTGTCTGATACTATCTTTTTATTTACTCTCAATAAAAGTCCTTAATGTAGAAAACATTCACAGGTCTTGATAATCTCTTGAATCGGATGTTTGGTCTTGTAAAGCTCTTGAACATTAGCAATAATAGGAAAAACCCGTAAAAGTCTTTAAATTGTCATCGATGGCACCTTAAAAGCCCATGAATTCTGCTAATATCTTACTTGGTCATATTAAGTGCTTGATTTTTTTTCTGTTTAATAATTTAAGGGAAAACCGAGGTTAACTCATTCCAATCCATTTTTGTATCAAATGTTATGCTTGTTGGACAAGTTTGCTGTTATTCCATGTCTTGTGGTCAGACTGATAGGTTTTTACTCTAACATCCAAAGGATTGCTTAATTGCCCATACTAGTGTACACGGCTCAAAATATTTTTTTTTTTACACTAACCTGCAGTTTTACCAGAATAAACTTCTCTATGACCCTGCCTAAATTTCACTGATCATGCAAAAATCAAATACAAACCAGTTCAGTTTCTAGTTCACCATTTTTTATTTATTGGCATCACTCATACCAATAACAATTGTATTTCACCAGCAAGGCACAAGACAAGTTGAAAGTTCATGTTGAAGCTTGTTAAAGATAGCCACAATTTGCTCAGTCTCTGAAGAACCACATTTCTGTTTTGATTTCATGTATATCTCTGATATTATGTGTCGGAAGCTTGTTTTTTTTCTAGGGATGAAGTATGGAAGTTTTCATACACACCCAGTGCACTTCTATAATTTGCCAAATACTTGGCGCAAAAGGTGTACAATATCACAACCTTTCCTGTGTTGTACTTTAGCTGTTTATATTCATTTGCCAAGCACTTCTGTTAGTCTCTTCTCATGATCATATGTGCAATCATGCTCTCTTGTCATCATCTGAATTCTGCTATTTGATTTCTGCTATACACCTTGCAGATATTTTGATATGTTTACAATTGTCAGCACACAATGTATTGAATGTTTATTAAAACGCATCATTTGGTACAACTAGGATTATTCACTGAGTTGGTAAAAACGGCCGTTTCTGATTGGGCTGATTCACTCAGCTGCAAAACCAACCCCCCCCCCCACCCGCTAGTGGATCATAACTCATATTGGGCCAGGTCTTCCTCACAAGTCATGCATTTAAAGCCAACAGCCTAAATGATGGTGGATCAAAACCCATATTTGGGCCAGGTCTTCGTCCCAGGTCACGTGTTATCGTTGATGGCAATCCATGAATGTGAAAGTAATAGTAACTGGTAACTGCATGGACTCGCACAGCCATTAGTAGTCTTTCCTGTGACCCCCTTTTCTTCCCCTTTTCCCTTTTTTTATGATCTCCTTATTTTTTTCCTGTACAAAAGAAAGCTCTACTGTTCCTACTTTTTCCTCATGCTCTTGCTTTATAAATATGACCACAATTGACAGACAACACAATGTAATTATGTGGACATTTAACCTGATGTCTGTACTTGGAGTTCCAGAGTTTCCTAATATAATTTAAAACAAGCATTTGTGCATTTGTATACCTGAAGAAAAATCATAATTTTTCATTTATCTTTCTCATAAAAAAATCTATTTTGAAACTTGTTAAATGGTTGGCCATAAATTAATTTAAAAACTTGTGTATTCTGCCACCAGGAAATGTGAGCCTTATCTGCAGTAAATAATCTATTTAGCTAATGCAAGTTTTATGCATTATATTTTGTTTTAGAAAATACCTTTTGAAATTGACTTTTGAAGATAAAACTAGGTCATTGAATGCAAGTTTTTTGATTGATGAATGCAAGTTCATCCAAAGATTTTAAATATTAGATTTATCAGAACAACATTTCCCCAATCAATAATGATTATAATATTGTTATTAGCAGGGTCATGGTGGGTGTGGCAGATATCAGCCCAATATCAGGAGGGTTGGGCTAGAACTGACTGCAGAGTGGAAGAAATTAAATGAAGAGTCACAGGAGAGAAAGATTATACTCACTGCTGAAAGAGTCCACGAGATTTTCAAGAGAATTTCAGATGAAGAATGCATTGTGCTGGGAATGGATCCCAAATTTGCCCGTCCAGACTGGATGATTGTGACTGTGATGCCTGTCCCCCCTCTCTGTGTGAGGCCAGCAGTAGTCATGTTTGGATCTGCCAGAAATCAGGTATGGTGTGTCAACAAATGATTACAAGTGTACTCATGTAGAATTCCTGGGTCTCACCCCCTTTAATGTTGTTTCAGATCCTAGATATGTACTGCTCACAGTTAGGAAGGAAATGAAGTCGGTTGTCAGTGGCATGAAAAAACAGAAACTGAAGTTGTTTCTTTTAGATACTTTAGTAAAATCCTTTTGGACAGTGTGAAACTGTTCATGATGGAAGAATGATCAAAGGTTGGCAAAATGTTTAGCCTGAACTGGCATTGTTAGTATTATGAGGCTGTTTTTATGAATGTTGGAAAAATTGTATCTGCTGTCACCCGTCTGTTAAGAGGAGGGAGATCTCTAAAGTCCTGTCACAAGCTTGCTTAAGTATTACAAGTAATTTGAAATCTGTTCAGGGTCTTCATAGAAATTTTCCCTGTTAATTTTCTCTGAAGGTATTGACATAGCTTTTGGTCCACACATTTTTGGGCAAGTGTAACCCTTGACCATCAAGTTGCATCCTGTCCACCATTAATTTTGTTTCTTCTCATTAACTTTTTGGAAGAACTCTATGGGGTGAAAACAAATCTGATACAAAACTTAATGTTAACAAGCTATATAACAAGTGTGAATTTTATCAATCCCATGTTAATGGTGGGGTAGACATTGCAGTCACTTTTCCTGTGGCAGTTACCATGTCAGTGAGAAGTTTTTCATTTGCACATTTCCTACACTTGTGTTTTGATTCATCATCCTTGCCATGTTTCATTCTGAAACTAAGAAGGCAAGCTCAACGACATGCACACTCATGCCTTTGTGTTGGATTCAAAGGGACAGTCATAGAAAATTTTGTGGTTTTTGTTCTTGTTTCTTTCATTTGCTTTTATTTCCTAAATCCCTTTTGGTGCTCAAAAAAATCTAATTGCTCGACACCTGGTGCTTCTAAAATTTCAGATAATATCCCTCCTGTATGTGAATTGAGATGCCCTTCAGGCTTGTCAAAAAATCTAATTTACCTGGGAAAACTTAATGCTAATTCTTAGTGCTAACAAAATGCAGAAATTTATTTTTTTATGTGTTAAAGAGATTAATAAATTATCCTGTCTACTTATCATACTTCAATTAAAAAAACTGTAAATTTGTTTACAGAGTGAAGCATGTGACATATGAATGGGGAACAGATTGTCTGGGTTACCAGTTAGTGATGCTTACTTGGCTTGTACATATATTTGATTCTACCAGAGGTAGGGCAAAGTACCATTTTGGATATTTATGTGCATTGCAGAAACCAGTTTTGACAAGTTAGCTCAGCAAGGATGATGGCCGGGAAATGGTCCAGATGTTTGTTGGGGTAATTTTTCTATCAAAATATTGGGCTACTTAAATGAAATCTCACTTCCCCATCTGTGTTTTTAGTTGTCGAGGATAGTTGGGATAGGGAGTTGATGTCCTTTGCATATACAACAGATTCTTCGCAGGTTTTCTTTGTTCAAAAATTTTGCTCAAACAGATGACCTGTTATTAGATATTTGCCTAAATACAAACTTACAGATATATTTGCTTTCATCAAACAGGATGATTTGACACACAAGATCTCTGACATCATCAAAGCCAATAACCAGCTGAAGCGGAATGAGCAGAATGGCGCGGCTGCACACATTATTGCTGAGGATGTTAAAATGCTTCAGTTCCATGTTGCAACACTTACAGACAATGAACTGCCTGGTTTACCAAAGGTATTTATAACTTCTTCTTTTTACAAAACTGAAAGTTTAATTTTACAAGTCAGCAAGATGTTAGATCATTGTAAGGATGCAATCAAAACTTTGATTTATTTTTGTATCAGAGATGGATGGAAACTTGGAGGACCTGGGACGTACTACAAATTTGTTAAGGTTTACCTTAGCAATGCCAAGTCGACTGATCAATCATGAAGTTTTGTGGGTATCTGCAAAAGTACCAGTAAAATGTAATGTGTAAATAGTAGAAGGTGCACTTGACACATTTGATTAGCTTTTCATGTACTACAGAGACAGTATCCTGTGATGCAAAATTTATGGTTTGATGTACAGTGAACGTAGTTAAACACTCTAATTTTTTTCCGAGGATACTCCTTTGAATTGTTCAGACTGAATGATTTTTACCATCATCGTTAAAGATTAACTTGTGCTTGAGAACTTTATTGTTGGTTGGTTTTTAATGGTATTTTCAATGCATTGACTATATTTTGCCTTGTAAATGGGAGCTCAGTCAAGTGTATTTCTCAAGTGGGCACAAGAGTTGTGACCCAGGCTGATCTGGGTGGGTATTGAACCCTTGGATTAGGAGTCAGACACTCTAGCAATCTGAGCTACCATGACTCCTTTATGGGAAAAAAATTTAAATTCCAAATTCATGGGTCTCCATACTGCATAGGAGCAGCCTTAGTAAATGCTTCTGAGAGTTATTTCCCCTTCTGATTCTACCTTTGAATTTTCTAATTAGAAAATGCTTTTTGGAACTAAAAGTAAATATTAAAGGTTGGTCTATATCTTTTTGGCTTTGAAAATCTAATGGTGGTTTTTATGTTTGGTGAAATTGCCATTCTTGATGATTGAGAATGTTCATTCCTTGGTTCAACAGATGGAAGTAATAGAACATGCCATGTGAGACATATCAAATTAATTTGTTGATCATGAAATGATCTCAGCATGATCAAAAGTATAATATAATATATTGCATAAATAGTAAGGGGTGCATTTGACCTGTTCAGTCAACTTTCTCTTTACGACAGGGATAGTATAATATAAAAATAGTTGCAGGTTTACTGGACATATTTGTTTGGCCTACCTTGTACACCAGAGATAGACTGCTCCAGTTGCCTAGTGGTTAGAGTGTCCGCCTCAGATGTGGGAGATCATGGGTTCAAACCCTGGCTGAGTCATACCAAAGACTTATTAAAAAAATGGTACTAGCAGCTGCCTCGCTAAGCACTCGGCATTAAGAGGTTAGTGTTAGGACTGGTCGGCGTGGTGTCAGGATAAAGTGACTGGGTGGGACATGTCTGTGGCATGATGCCCCAGTGCTGGACATCACTATAAACTGCCACACTGCAGACATTATAGTGATATGACTGAAACATTGTTAAAGCTACATTAAAAATGCAAATCACACACACACACACATATACACCAGAGATAGCATGTTGTAATGCAAAAGTAGTTGTATCTGCACTTACCACATTGGATTAACTTTCCCCATGCTACAAAGACAGTATCCTGTGATGCAAAATCGATGGTTTGATGTACAGTGAACATAGTTAAACACTCTAATTTTTTTCTGAGGGTACTGTTTTCAATTTGTCAGGTATGCACACATAATTAATTTTACCGTCATCATTAAAAGAAAGTTAACCTGTGCATGAAAACTTAATGGCTCATTAAGTTTTAACTGTACTTTAAATGTGTTGACACTATCTTGCTGTTAAAATGGGAGCTTAGTCAAGAATTCCAATCTCATGGGTCTTGTTAATGCATAGGGAGTAGCCTTAAAGAAATACTGCTGAGTTATTTCCCTTTGCATTCTGCCATTGAAAGGCATAATTTCAAAAGCTTATTTTAGAAGTAGAAGTAAATGTTAAAGGTAGGTCTATATCATCTGTTGCTTGGAAAATCTGATAATGGTTTATATTTTGGAAAAATGTCCATGTTTGATCTCATTCCAGGGTTGGATGCATTCTCATTCCAGGGTTGAACACGCACAAGTAATAGAATGTAGGATGTCATAGATGTCAAATCAAATTGTCCCTCATGGAATGATCTTGGCCTCAATCAAAAATATTTATGAAAAGTAATGTGTAAATAGTAATAGGTGCAGTTGACATGTTTGATTGACTTTCTTCCACTACAGAGAATACTGTGATACAAAAAGAGTAGTAGGTGTACTCAGCATATTTGTTTGGCTTGCCTTATACTACAGAGACAGTATCCAGTGATGCAAAATTAGTAGTTTGATGTACAGTGATAGCAGTTAAACACTCTAATTTTTTTCTGAGGATACTGTTTTGCATTGCTACATTTCCTTTCTTTATAGTTACCTCTAATTTTGCTACATATACTTTTGGTTAGTAGAGTTCACTGTAAGGACAGCAGGACAACTTGAGTATAGTAATTTGTAGATAGTTTTATCATTACTACAGTCAGACTGTCACTAATTATCAAGAAACACACACACACACATAACATACATATATATATATATATATATATATATATATATATATATATTCATTCAAGTTTCATTCATTCAGTTTTCCTCTGTAAAAATTGTGTAGCAGTCACCTGCTTTCCATGGTTATCAGCCAGGTATTTCCTAATCAAACATCAGTCTTGCTTAAGAGATCACTTGGGTATATCATGCAGATTAAGCATTCATTTGAATGGCATTGTTTAGGTAAAGACCTGTCATTTGAATTGACATGTAAATACGTCTAGTCTTGTATCCATTCTACTCGAGTCAATTGGTCACTTTAAATTAAATAATCTTGCCATTGTTATTTTAAAAATTTGAATAAAGCCACAATACTGCTTTGAAATTCATTGTTGGGGCAATTTCTCACATTGTCTTTTAAGTGACAATTTGAAATGTAGCTTTTGACCTATCTGCCGGCAGCTAATGACAATGTTGAAATTCGAAATGTAGCTTTTGACCTATGTGCCAGCAGCTAATGACATTGTTGAAATTTGAAATGTAGCTTTTGACCTATCTGCCAGCAGCTAATGACTATGTTGAAATTTGAAATGTAGCTGTTCGAGAAGTGGATTGTGATATTGTAAAATGGCTAAAGCTTTATGGGATGAAAAAATCAGGATAAATCTATGTGCAAAATGCATATGATCTGGAAGAAAGAATGCATGTACATTGCTGATATTCATTAAATATCCATCCATGTTTACAGGCATTCAGTTGAACCATCACATTAATATTTGTAATCAAAGAATTGATAATGGACCAGCACTACAGTCATAAAAGATATTTGTTTGTTCAGATTTTTTCAAGGAATGCTGTGCAAATTGTGCATGAACACACAAACAGAAATCACTGCACATATGATACTAAATACATGATAGGAACATTCAAAAGACATTGAAAGTCTTGGAACCAGTCTCTCACAGAATGCTCGAATTACTGTCATAACAACTGCTGGTCTGGTATTAATGCTCAAGTCACTGTATATGAATACAACTACTGGGTCTAAATTAATGATGATGCAGAGTCTGTTTTTGGATGAGCAGTTGTGGAGTTCAAAATTTTGAAATGAAATTGTGATAGAAAATCAACTGACTGGGTGAAAATTGCAGATATCTTTAAAGCCCAGCCTTGTTTCTTTGATAAAATCCTATATTCAGATTCCTCCTGCATATTTTTGTTGTAAATGTTGATGCACACATCATTTAAGTTGTTTCTTTTTTGTATTTGCACTACTTGTTCAAGCAGGGGCTTTGTGAGGGAAAAGTTCTGGAAGGTCTGGGCAGCCATATTTTACAGACATTCAGGAAGGGGTACATTCTAAATCTGTGTCCAGGGTCTTGTTGAGGAGTTTTATTCCTTTTTATGGATATTGTACATATTGTCACAAAGCAGGTAGATAGAAGTCTAGTTTACAATAGTTTTTTTTTTTAAATAATCACATTTTATGGGAATTACTATAATCTTTTTAACTGTACATGTCTTAGGCTAGAAGAGCATTTGTGTGTCGTCCATCATTTGTTATCACTACTCCTTCAAACCTACATGAACGATTGGCATGAAACTTGAAACACATTCATCCCATGGTCTAGTTGGTCCAGTATGAAAAGGGTACCACTTCGACAGCCAATACAGCTGCCACTGTTGCCATGTGAAGCATCTTATTGCATACTCCTTCTGAATGGAAGGGTCTATCAACTTGGGGTTTTCACCAAAGACTTTGTTACTGCTACTCCATCTGAACGGAAAGTCGTATCAACTTAAAGTTTTATCAGAATTATGATGTGTAGTTAGTTGTTCCTAAATAAAAATTGTGCCAATCTGATGGCCAAAATCTTGTTACTGCTTGAACAAAAAGTAATATTGCCACGAGTTTTCATCAGAAGACTTCTTGTGATATCAAATTGGTCCTTAATGAAAAGGGTGTCGCTTGCACATCTTACGTGGCCACCACAACTGCCATCTTGAAAATCTTCTTCTTACTATTCCTGAAATATCAGCATGGGTTTTTCACTGAAAAACTTGTGATGTCAGTTTGTTCATCCATGAAAATGGTGCAGATCTGACTTCCAGTATGGTCACTACAATGGTCCTCTAGAAAATCTTGTTATGGCTGCTTCTCCTAGATACCATATTGATATTATGCTTTCACCAAAGACTTCTTTTGATGTTCAGATTTTCCTAAATGGAAATGGTGCCATTCTGATGTCCAATATGCCCACCATGGGAGCCATCTTGAAAATCTTATTATTGTTACTTCTCTATAACAAAAGTTATATCACCATGTGGTTTTCGTATGAAGACTTCTGGTGGTATCTTGTTTGTCCTGAATTAAAATGATGCTATTGTGACATTCATAGCAGCTAATTTTAAAATTTTGCTATTGCTGAAGACTATTCGAGATGGTTTCAACACTTGGCATTTTACAGGAAGAAATGTTTTGTTTTGAATTCCTTAGACTATTTTTGGCCAGTAGAGCATCAGTTCCTTCAAGGAACTCTTTGTTAATAGAATAATAGTGGAAGGCCAAATGAACAGTTGGGTTTGGTAAAGCAAAGATTTTTCAGGTGTAACACCCAGTATACAAATCAGAAGACCAAAACACTTTAATATAAATAGAGCAGCTCTTTACAACCATTGATATAAAATCAAAGTTATTTAGTACAGTTGAAGCGTGTTTTATGTAATTAAAAGAGACCAATCTGCATGGAGATGATGCGTCTGATCAAACTGTTTGGTCTCCTTTTGACAGGCTGTGCAAAAGTCTGGGCGACCTCTCAAGTCCATCAAACAGAGGCTTAAGGGAAAAGAAGGTCGAGTGCGAGGCAACTTGATGGGAAAAAGAGTGGACTTCTCTGCTCGTACTGTCATCACCCCAGATCCCAACCTCAGGATTGACCAAGTTGGTGTACCCAGAACTATTGCACAAAACATGACATTTCCAGAGATGGTGACTCCGTTTAACATAGACAGGTATATGAAAGTTTTGGGTACTGCTATACATGTATATATTTTTTGCAGAATGCAGTTTATCATGCATCATTGGAACAAGAATTAATTATTGGAGAGCAGAGAACAAGTAACACTCATGTGTTAAATGTTGTGTAGAATAGATTCTGGACAAATTACTTTCTACTTCCTAAAGCAGTATCAATCTTCCGTGTTCAATGACCGTTAAGTATAGTAGTATCCAGTGGATTGACTTTGGTCTAACTTGTTGCAATACATGAATCTACATCATACCAAAGTTTTTAATGCCTTAAAATGATGCGCTGTATTTCAAGGTTCACTGAAACTTTGACATCTTCCACAGCTTTTGAATCCAAAAGGTTGGCTGAAGAGGTGAAATGTCTTGACATGTTAAGGCATGGCCAACTTCTCTGTTTTTATACATGATATTTGTAGCTAGCAAGTTTGATATTGGACTGAAATGTCATTACATTGGTGCCTCTTTATTGAGGGC
Organism: Megalonaias nervosa; assembly: GCA_016617855.1. Taxonomy (NCBI): domain Eukaryota; kingdom Metazoa; phylum Mollusca; class Bivalvia; order Unionida; family Unionidae; genus Megalonaias; species Megalonaias nervosa. The sequence goes on along the minus strand of JAECUM010015893.1, from coordinate 83,112 downwards.
ACAACTGGTAAAAATAAACTACTTGATATTGTGTAAGGGTGGTCTTTGTACTTATATTTATTACAGAATGCAGCAGTTGGTACAAAGAGGCACCAACCAGTATCCAGGGGCAAAGTACATAGTTCGAGAGAATGGAGAGAGAATAGATCTGCGATTCCATCCCAAACCAAGTGATTTGCATCTGCAAATTGGATACAAGGTAATATATTTGGCACATTGTCACTGAGATTTAAAATTTATTATCTCATATTTAAACTATTTAAAGTGTACCTTCATGTTGAACAAATTTCAGGTCGTTTGGCTCTAAAAATCATCTTTATTGGTGTAATATTTAGAGGCTTGAATCCATGTTACATGCACTGAATTTCTGCAGCTCAGTATTTATAGACTATTAACTAAAGCTGTACTGATTAATTGGCCATACTCGTCGGGCCGATTATTGGAACAATCGGTATTGGTAGAAATAATCAGTGCCGATGTAAACAAATTTCCAAATATAAATTCAGTCCTAACATTCATCTTAACCTGGCTTGAATTTTAAATCAGAATTAAATAGTGGAAATTAAGGAATAAACATTTGATTTGGGGGTTAATTGAAAGACAATATATTCTTAAAAGTAAATACTTTTTAACATTTGCTGTAAAGTACCGCTGATTGTCTGCACACAACAAATTATCAGTACCATTCATGCACTCATCCCAATCACAGCAGCCAACCAGCCAATGGGGCCTCATGTGGTTGTTGAACTTCAGCATACACATTAGCAGATAGCTAGGCAGATTAGATAGCGAAATTTCCAACTGCTACAAAACTATGACTCGCTATAGTTAAACTGTTCTTTAGCCAGTCCTGCAATGCTGCTAATCAATGAATAGTGGTCACACACTGAAGCAGCTGAGCGCAAACATACAAATATTATACAGCATTGATATTGACATGCCAGTGCCAGCAACGTTACTCCTGGATACCCCAGCTGCTGAGCTGCTTCAGCGTGTGACTCGCAGGGTTGTGTGTGCATCCATCCAGCCACATGGACAACTTAGTAGTAACTTACTTGATTTTAAACATTGTTTCAAGAACGCAAATCGATTGGATTATTAATATTTACTTGCAATTGTACACTATTAAATATACTACCAAGCCTATGCATAATGTTGAACTTGTAACACTCTAGAATTATTTCAAAGTAAATGCAGTCAACGAGTCCAGAGCAAATTGCACACTTTGCAAAGCATGCATTTCCAGAGGTGGAAAGGATCCTAAAAACTATACACATCAAATCTTGTCCAGCACTTGCACTGCAAGCACATCGTCGAACATGACCTGTTTGTGGCAGATAAAAAAGAAAAGGCTGCTGCGCAGTTAACCTCAGCAGCTGCAGCAACTCCTCGTACTCTGACTATTGACGCCATGCTGGACCGGAAGCAGCCATTTGCATTTGACGACTTGAGAGTTATTAGTTGGCACAAAGCTATTGCAGAGTTCATGGCAGTAGATTTTCCGTTGTTGAAGACATTGGATTTCGATGTCTGATGGCCAAGGCAGAACCGCGCTATAAAATGCCAAGTCGGAAGTACTTTTCCGCATCTTTGATACCTGACATGCATAAGGCAATACAAAGCAAGGTGCGTGATTTAGTTTCTGCCCAATCTGACCTAAGCTTGACCTCTGATGCCTGCTCAGACCTGTCCATCGGCGTAGCCTTGTTGAGTCTTACGGCACACTGGCTGACGGAAGACTTTCAGCAGAAACAGGTGATTTTAGCAGCAACGCCTCTCGATGAATCACACACAGGAGAATATTTGGCCAGCAGACTGGACAAATTATACGAGGAATACAACATTCCCAAAAACTCATATCCATGTTCTTCTGCATGATGGAGGTGCAAACATGGTTAAAGCAATGCGTCTGGCTGAAATCGACAGCATCAGCTATTTTGCACACACTGCAGCTCATCAGTGATGGCATTCTGTCGCAATGAGCTGTGAAAGATGTTTTGGCGATCTCACGATCCATAGTAGCAAGTTCCTGCACTCCATCCTAGCACAACAGCAGCTCGAAGAGCAGCAGGAAAAATTTGGCATTGCCCATAAGAAACTCAACCAGGATGTCCAGACACGCTAGAATTCTACATAGAATATGTTGGTTTCGTTATATGAACAAAAACAAGTCTTGGGGGCTTACGCTACTCTCTATGACCTGCCTAGCCTAACAGCCCAACAGTGGGTCTTGATTAACAATATTGTGGACACATTAGGCCCATTCGCAGACATTACCAAGGAAGTAAGTGATAGCCAAACATCAGTATCCGTCAGTCTTCCTGTGCTGAAAATGCTCCGAATGTTGCTGGCTCGAGAGCATGAAGCGAGTGAAGGTATTCAGACAATGCGCCGTGATATGTTGACGTCAGTGAACACGCGCTTTGCTGATGTTGCCAGCATAATTGGCAAAAAATGACATGGATACAGCTTTACTATTAACTATCCTAGGCAATTAAAGGGTCCATTTTCTCAGTTAGACTTCCATGGATTGTAAACCTGTAAATAAGAGTCATCTCCCATTAGGTATTATTGTAGATACAAAAAATTATTTTAAAAAAATTTTCGCATAACTTTTTCAACATAATTTCTTTCATGCAGAAGATGACAATGCAACTTCTAGTCCAGATGAAGATGCACAAAGTAGAAACACATTTAAACAGCATAGCAATTTGTACCAAGAGGCTTCAAATTATCTTTGCATGTGTATTTCAACCCAAGACACCTTATTTATTGTTACATTTTAGGCAAGTGTTTGCCAGGGCCCCATTTCAGATGAAGGGAAAATTTCCCAACTAATTTCCACAGTTGCACATCAAAACATTGCTACTAGGTTAACAATTTTGCTACTTAGAACTTGTCTAATCACACTGTAAGGTTGAATATGTTAGCACATTGTCTGTTGATCCAACCTGAATATGCTTCTGCACTTCAACTCTAGTTTTCCACCATCTACAGTTACCAAACTTTGTTCATGGCTTGCACTTGGGTTATGGTAGAACCCTATTAATTTCAGTCAAAGGATCAAAGGTCATTGCCACTGTGATTGAAATGAAAAAAATGGTTTCTGTCCAATAACAATAATTCTGCATTGCAGACTTGAACCAAACCATATAAAGGTTTCCACATTGAGTAAGGAAGAAATATGTTGATTTGTGGTTGAATAGGGCAAATGTCACTGACTGAAAGAAGAAAAAAGTTTTCTGAACAATGACATTATTTTAACATAACAAACCTTGACAAAAAAATTTTTTAATGACTTGCACATGGGTAAAGGAAGAAACCTTTCCGGATTCAAAAGGTCAAAGATAAAGGCACTGACTGAAAGAAGAACAATGTATTCTGAGAAAAACTTTAAACTGTTTGCCTTGTACCTTCAACAGAGTATCAGGATGACTTGGCACATTGGGTATATAAAAAGCTTAATGAGTTTTGAGTCAAAAGGTAACCGTTAAGGTTACAGGCAAAAAGTAGAAAAATTTTTTCCCACAAAATGACTAATTCTAGACCATGTTTCTTCACCAGAGTTTGTGGAGAACTTGCACCTAAAGTATGAACGAGGCCTGTTGATTTGGGGTCAAAGTGTATTGTCTTTTGTGGTTCTTATTTTATCTAGCCAAACTGCTGAAAGGTTATGTGCAATCACATGATTTCTACTCTCTTTTATACAACAATTAACAGGTGGAGAGACATATGCAAGACAATGACTTTGTGGTTTTCAACAGACAGCCTACACTTCACAAGATGTCCATGATGTGTCACAGAGTTAAAATCCTGCCCTGGTCAACTTTCAGGTTAAACTTGAGGTAACTTGCCATATAATCCCATTAAAATGAAACAATTCACTAATGTATTGGTGCATTGATAATGTTTGCCATTAAGATACACCTATCAATATTAAACATGAAAACAAGAACTTGGGTAGCCGAGTGGTCTAAAGCACTTGCTTTTATCTGTCATTGTCATATCACCTCTATGCATGTGGATTAGAGTCTTGGGCTTTGGCCAGTGTGTGGGTATGTGAGAAAGCTTGCCAACAGCTGCCTGTGGTTTTTACAGGTATTTTCATAGATTATTTCTCCTCCAGTTATAATTACTGCCATGTATAGCCTATCTTGCACAGAGAAATGGCAATAAACTCCAAAACAGCAACAACAAATAAAGGTGAAGAATGGATTTGAAACTATATACCTTAAATGTTATTTAAATCTTCATTGGCCATGAATAATTTATTAGTTGCTTGCCTCTTTATTCTCTTTGTTTTGTGTGTAGCAATATGTATAGCATTGTTGGCTGTGAGATGTGCTACATATCAATGTGTGGGCTAGGCAGATATTTTTCAACCCTGAATGCCATGTATAATGCAAATAGTACCGATTAAGCAAGAAACTTGAGCTGACGCTCAAATGTCCCAAAAGAGTCTATTATAATTTTATTTAGAATAACTTGGCTCCTTCTCCATAGGCTGCCAAATTTCCAAGACATGTACACTCTCAAGTACCATATCAGATTTTGTGGTTCAGAACTTAAAAGCCCAAGTTTCTTCACACAAAAATGTTTTCATTAATACAGTGCTAGATCTGCTTTTGCACAAATGAGAGCATATTTGAGCCAATGTTTGCTTCAGTATTTGTAATAGAATGCTTAGCATGTAGGCATGTCATGGTCAGTGTTCGCTTAAATGTTTGTAATGAAATGATCAGCAGGCAGAGCTCTAGATAATCAGTACTTTTTCAGTTTGGTACACAAAAGAAATTGTCCCAAACAATGCATGAGGCAATATTTGAATATGTTCCAGTTCTGCACAACAGTTTAATTTTAGCAGTGAGCCCAAAGTTGTCAGCTTATCCATCTTTCCGTAAGAACAAACAGTAAAATGATGCATTTAGTCCATATAAACTATTCTAATGAGACAAGTTTGTGATATTCCATTCACATTTGGTGACCGCTCCGGTGGCCTAGTGGTTAGAGATTCCGCCTCGGAGGTGGGAGGTCGCGGGTTCGAACCCCAGCCGGGTCATACCAAAGACTTCAAAAATGGTACTGACAGCTGCCTCGCTTGGCGCTCAGCATTAAGAGGTTAGTGTTAGGACTGGTCGGCCTGGTGTCAGGATAATGTGACTGGGTGGGACATCATGCACACACCCATCATCACACACCCATTCACATTTGAAATGATAATTCATGATCATTCTTAGAACACTTGTTCAAACCTAGCTATACAAATTGAATACACCCATCCAGGGCCCCAATAGCTAAGCCAGTTGATGAATTCTCAAAGGCAAGATTAATTTTTCATGATCACCACTCAATCTAGTTTCTTGTATCGCAAAGATTTTTTTTATAATTAGCTCTACTGGTCATAAACCGAAGAGTTTTGTGATGGTCTTTAAAGATGCCAGTGGGTATCCAAGTACTCTGGTACCCACCCGTTGATAATAGCCCGCGTAATAAAATAAGCCATAGGGTACCTGTTCATACCAGATTTCTGCCATTGCTTGTAAAGGCAGCACTCATTTTTTTTCCCTGTTGACAGTCCTTTTAATTGAGCTGCAAAGACATGAACTTTCTTTAGTGCCAAGCAGAGGTCTGCCTCTTTCAGTAATAATTGACCTTAATCCAATAGCTTGTTTTCCCATGTGACAACTCTCTGATTGAGCCACTAGTGTTAGTACAGTGGCAAGTAACAGAGGGTGGTTATTTGAATTTGTCACACAACTGACACATGCTCATTTGGAACCTTGAATTTATTTCCCAAATTGTATGACCAAAGTGTTACAGAGCTCAAGCTCGGTCTCTAAATAGGCATCCGCTCATGACATTGAGGCCATGGAAAGGGAGTCGGATGATACTTATGGTGACCATGATGATTTACTAAACAACGAAGGAGGATTTCAAAACTTTATCAGGCAATGAGTTTTGTACCAGATGACATTAGGCAATGATATTCACAGGAAACTCTGACTTTAATAAAATATGGACTTGAAGTTTATGCACATTTGATAAAATTTTCCTTTAGTTGGGTACCTTGGTAAGCGATCGTTAGGATCGACATGTTCCCGGTAGATGTTTCTAAAACATTAATCTAGTTGGTCCTAAATGAAAATGGTAACGGTTCTGATATCCAGGATATTGACTTCTCATTGCTACTCCTTCATAATGGAAAGTCCTGTTGATATTAGGTTTTCACAAGTTGACTTTTATGATACCTAGTTGGTCCTAAATGAAAATGGTGTTCATCTGTCAGTATAGCTGCATGAGCAGCCATCTTGAAAATCTTTTATCACTACTTCTCTAGAAGAAAACATAATAATGCATGGGGGTGGGGTCACCTGAAGACTTCTTACGATGTCTAGTTGGTCTGTTTTAATGATAATGTGACCAGTCTAATAGCTGCCACAGTAGCCACCTTGAGCATGATGCTACTACTAATCCTGAATGAAAATTAAATTATCCCCATATGGTCTTCACCAGAATATTTATTTTTTTTTATTTTTGGTCCACAATGAAAATGGTGTCTGATGTGCCGAATATGGCAGTCTTGAAAATAGTGTTACCACTTCCGCTGAATGGATGGTCATATGAACAACTTGTGATGTCTAGTTAGTCCATTGGTGCCATTCAAATTTTAAATATGCCTGCCACAGTGGCCATCTTGAAAATTTTCTCCTGTGTGAATGGTCAGATCAGCATGGGGTTTTCATTGAAAGAGTCATGTCTAGTTGGTCGTTGATGAAAATGGTGTCAATGCAACTTTTAATATGTTTGCTATAATGGCCATCTTGAAAATCTTGTTGTCACTACTTCTAGATGGCTGATTATATTGATATTGTGTTTCCGCTGGTGGGTGGGACAGTGGCCGAGTGATCTAAGGCACTAGACTTGACAAATCACTGACATTTCACCTCTGGTTTTGTGGGTTCAAGTCTTGGGCTTGGCCAACATGAGTATGAAAGGCAGTATGCCAGTAGCTTCCCATGGGTTGGTGATTATTCAGGGGTTTTTTTTTCGGGTTCTTCCTCCACCAGATGTACAGGGCACCATTTAAAGTCTATCATGAGCTGAAAATGGCATTAAGCCCACAAAAATAAACCAAATTGTGCTTTTACCAAAAGACTTCTTACCATGTCTGATTGGTACTAAATAGAAATGATGACAGTCTGATATTGAATCTGGCCACAAATCATTCAAAATCTTTTTATCATTGTTCATCCAAAATGGAAAGCCATGTCAATATTGGGTTTCCACCAGAAGACTTTTGAAGGTCTTGTTAGTTCTAAATGAAAATGTTGCAAAGTTGAAATTAGTATGTCCAGCATTGCAGGTAATTTGAAAATCTTGTTATTGCTAAAGAACACCAAAGATGGTTTCAAAACGATGTAGTTAAAAGGAAGAAATGGTCTTATCTTGATTCCTGGAAATTCTTTTCAGCCAGTAAACCATCAGAACCTTTGATAAACTCTATTTATGATGTTCACAAATTCCCTTTCAAATGTAAAAAAAATTCACTTCCTAACTTTCCTAACTATGGAGTAAAATATCCCATCCTACACAAGAATCATACCTAAAATTCTGCAAAATAGACCCATTCTGCTTGCATATCATGTGCCAGATATGGGGTAAACTGCTTTATGGGGAGCACAAGTTAGGTGCATGGATCCATACCTTCTGTTACCCAATAGCATGGAAAAGGTTGTTGAACATAGAAGGTTATCCTTGGTCAGGTAGACTACTTAATCATATGGAGATGAATTTACCTGGTGAGAGTCATACAGCATCTGAATATTACACTTTTTTGACGTAATTTAATTTTTCTTGCCTGTACTATACTCCAGCACGGCATATAACTTCACAACACACCATCATATCACAGTTGCATTCAGTGGCATCCTGCACCATCTTGTCACTTGATGGCACACAATTGCACCTGACAACCAGAACAAGTTAAATATGGTCAGTCCACATTTTTATGACTTTGATGTTCAAGACAGTGCATACCTATCATTTGCTGATTCCAGTGTGACAACTCCATACAATGCTGACTTTGACGGTGATGAGATGAACCTTCACCTGGCCCAATCTCTTGAGACAAGGGCAGAGATATCCAACCTGGCCATAGTTCCCAGAATGATTATCACCCCACAGGCCAACAGACCTGTTATGGGTATTGTGCAGGATACATTGACAGCTGTTAGAAAGATGACCAAAAGAGACGTCTTTTTGGATCGAGTAAGTCATTAAAATTACTCTTAAGTAATTAGTCTAACTCTTAACCCACCTTGGTGACAAAGATGGAAACTTCTGGCAGTCAGGTAATAAATTTATTTAGAAAAAAAACAAATGTAGTTTTCTCCAAATTACATTAAAACTAAACATTTATCCTTTAAGCACTAGTGTCCTTGTATAAAGATTTATTTGCAGATGAAATGAAGGGGTTCTTACATTTTTTCTTCAATAAGCAAGTTTCCCTCTATAAACGGGTTTCAGCTAAGATAAGTTTGACTTGTAGCTATTCTATTCCAGGAACTTGAAGGAAATGCAGACACAGTAAAACAGAAATTTAACATTTTGTATTTCTGGTAAGGCCCAAAAAAATATGCCTTTCCGGTCAGTTGGCTATCCCTATTATTCGTTACCAATCTTAACACTTTTTTCCCCCAGTTTAAAAAAAATATTTAAATTTTTTTTAAAATAGTTCTGAAATTTATTTGTGCATCTAATTGAGCCGGTTTTGCCCAGTACCTGAAGTACATAGTACATTATATATACTAATCATTATAACATATGTAATGTTTATTAAAAAAATGATAAAACCTGCCTTCCCACCCTAATTTTAAAACCAGTGCAATAGGAAAAACATTTTTGTTTGCCTAATGGAAATTTCAACGTATAAATTTTGGTTTTCAGTAACATTTAAGTATTTTATATTGGATTACAAGATTTTGCTATTTAACTTCATGAATTTGATCATCACCGGTGCATCAAAATTGAATATTGCTTGACCATATAATCATGTCAGACAATTCATGGGGGGGGGGGCGAGCAGTCTAAAGCGCTCACCGTTACGGATCACTGCCATCTCACCTCAGTCTGCGTGGGTTCGAGTCTCAGTCTCGGCCAATTTGGTTATGTGAGAAAGCTTGCCGGTAGCTTCTCAAGGGTCGGTGGTTCTTTCCAGGTTCTCCCGGGTTCTTCCTCCACCATTAATACTGGCCACCATGTATAGCCTATCTTGTGCTGAAAAATGGCGTTAAACCCTATAACAACAACAATAATACATGAAGGCCCTTGTCAGGGTTGTGCTACTGAAACTTTTGACTTGGCTTATCCTGGGCAAGTCTGACTTTGTTGTTGTCAAAATTCAGACAGCTGCTGACATAACTCTGATTCACAGCTAGCATGTAAAATGATGCAAGTTTTAAATCGGTTCCTTGTGCTACTGAATTCGTTGTCAAGTGTCAGTTCTTTCAATGAAAGTTTTCCAACTTGTCAGCAGGTCAGTGTACTGCCGAGCTCCTGTTCACAGTTTCACAGATTACTCTCATCCTGCAGTCCAGCAGACATCCAACCCATATGATTTGATCTTATTGAAATGACCCTTAAATTACAGACAGAATAATAGCAACAACAAAAAAAAATAGTTGAATTCAAGTATTGACTTGTCAGGGTTTGGAATGAATCTGGATTTTCATATTAATTTCAGTGTAGCAGTGAGGAAACCAGACTAACATTACAGGTTTACCTGAGTTAAATCAGTCTAGTTCTCATTGAAATTTTTGGAGGTTGTGAAACTCTTTTTAAGTTAGTTAGATACGTTTGCTGCATGTGTCATTTGGGTGCTTGCCCTAAACATATTTATATAGTCAGTTCGAGCTTTCCAATGATTGGATTGGTCAAGTAGACTAGTTGCTCTGTATCCAGTCCATATCAGTTTGTTTTTTTTTACTTAGAATGTAAGAAGAGCAGTCTAGCATCACAATGTGCTAACACAAATGTATCATGTGATCTCTATGAGTGTTGCAGAAAAAATAAAGCTTATATCTCTACATTTTTTTGATTCAAAAAGTTAACAAAAATATTTCGATAAACATTTTCATTAATATTAGAGGTTCTTTTGGGGGGGGGGTTAGTTTGCACAGAAAAATGGTGTTGAGATTCATCATGGATAGTAACCTTCCCCTCACTGAACTCCCCGTTGGGTTGCGTTATACTATCAGATCTTGATAAATTCATCAAAATCTTCTATTCTAGTCCCATGTTCTGGTTTTGCCTTTGATTATGGGTACATTAAATATACAGTGCATAGTTGAATTACATTGAGAGCAGTTGTTAGTGCACTCAATAGTATATAATTTTTAAGGGCTGTTTGACAGAATTGAAACAACCCTTTTGTAAAAGACTTTCTTTGTATCACCATAGATAAGCATAGTAAAGTTCGCATTTTTATTCTGTATTTTAAAACGAATGGCATTCAAATATATATAACTTTCTTATGATCTTAAACATGCACCTTTTCAAAGCCAAAATATTTTTGATTCTGTTCAGTAAAGATCATAAGTGAGCTTTTTTTATAAATAAAACATTTTCATCAAGGAGAAAACCTGGAAATGACCAGGAATATTTGTTTTGTAAAGTGTGACAACACTTAAACACAGGTATAAAAGTAATATTCCAAGTCTTAGAAGAAGGAAAGGCGATGATTATTTTTATTGCGTGTCAATTTGAGTATGTCTCTTATAGTGGGAGGGATGATTGCTGTCGCCTAGTTAAATTAAAACAAACCCAGCAAAGATTATGTCTAATGATGAAGCAAGAAGTCATTGGGCTCCTTGGGGTTTTGGAGCTACAGTTTCTGAAATTTAACTTAAAGTCATTAAGGTCTAATTGACTTCAGAACCTTCTTTATTGAACATGATATCTGCTTTACTGTATCAGATCACACTTAATGGATTTTCTCATGCATATTTTCCAAGTCGACACTAGCTGTACATGATATTTTGTTGCATCTTACAAAAAATTGGCGTAATCTTGGGAAGAATCTTTTTGGAAAAGTTTTGTTGGGTTTGGTAGGTGTGATCCTGCAAAGTATTTCTCTGTCTCACTTGGTGATAAAGATCAGAATAGTCACATGCTTGCATTACTCATGTGCTGACCTCATATATGTGGCCAAGTAGAAGCACAAGGTATAAACACTAGTTCGTGGCTTAACACTCTAGTGTTGTACCTAATACTAATGCACAAGAACTTGCCATTCACCTGTATTGAAGCTGACAAGATACTAAATGGACAAATCAAATAGAGCTTTGTTGGTTATGATAAAACTAGCTTTCCCTTTTAAAGTCTTAGGTATTATATAATTCCTTAAGTAATTACGAAATGAGCTAGAAAATGTTTGTATGGACACAGAGAGCCATTAATTGCACATTAATTGCACAATTTGTTAAGCAGTCAGAGATACAATATCTCCATTACTAGTAAATTTAGCTCAACATATATTTTGCAAGGACAAGAAAGTATAGTGTTATCCATCTTATACAGTCACAGTTTTTGTGAGATGTTAAAATTTGATGTACACCTTTCTCGATAACTCGCACACAATATGGTCTAAAAACATGGGCTGTGGCATAAGCAAAGGTTTGAGTTGCTGAGGAATCTCTGAAAAATTAAGAAAGAGATGGACATAAACAGTAGGAAAGAGGTGTGGGTCTGGGTAAGTTGTTAAATACTAAATAAATATATTTTGTTTCTAATGAAGTTGTTTGTTTTTCTGTAGCACTTCATTTTTTATATCCAATCTGATATTGTTAGAAACATTACCACAGATGTTTTCAACAATATAACATGTACCAGCAAAAATATGTACTACATTACTGCTTTTTATGTGTAAATGTGGATACACTCTAAAGTGTACTAGAGGTTCAGAATAAAACACATTTTTAACATTTACAGGGTTAGAAGTGGACCTCAAAAACAACAGAAAACCTAAAAATTCATTTTGATCTCAGAAACCTTAAAAAAAAGCCTTAGAAAAAGTGACAGAAACCTTAAAAAACCGTCAAACGTTTTAAAAAAATGATCAATGGCTCAACCCCAACCCTTTAAAAAATGCTTCTACGCATATGGTTATTTGCTAGGCTAGCCTAATGCTCGAGAAAACACACAAATTATGCTGGGCAGTGTGTAAGAGAACATCTTAGTGGAAATTTTTCTTGGCACATGCATATATTTGTTTTTTAATTGTCTACTAATTTTCACTTTATTTTATTTACAATCACCCTCATAGCATACTATATCAGATTTTCTATAAATGTTATGCTTGTGATGGAGATGATTTTGTAACTGATTTTTGTCTTGACCCTCAAAAAAATTGTAAAATTTGAAAATACTTTTTAAAAAAAATAAGCCCTTGAGATTTTACAATTTAATTTCACTTCTAATGTTTAGAGAAACAAAAACATCGAAAACCGTTGTTTGGATCTTAATTTCTGCTCATCCATGAGCAAAATTAAATGTTAATTCAGGAATTTTAAGTTCAATGAAAACTTTGGAGGCTTTACATGCACCTAGTACACGATTCACTTGGTTCCCTTGCTATTTTTGACCACATTTGTTGATGGGCATAATAAACCACTGATTAATGTTAGATATTTTAATTACATGACACATACTTAACTGTCTTCAATAGTCAAGTGAAATGGGTTGAATTAACATGCAACCATGACCATTATCTGTGAGGTAGGATTTGGATGCCTGTTAACAATCCCTTTAATTTATTTGATACAAAAGGTTAATGACAATGCATGTCTGCTTTTAATTGATTGTAAGAGTGTAACCAACACTTCTGCAAGTTGGAAATTGAAACATAGTTGGTACTTAGTTTTTCATGGGCATCTTTGTGATTGTCATCTGACACATCACATTTAAATATGAAAGGTTAATCACATTATGGTGATCACGTTGAAACTGACTTGAAAGATGAAAAGAACACAAGTTTCCCTTGACAGACTTGTTTAATTGGTATTTATTTCTTAAATTTACACCAGTAGACATTACTGACAACATTATTAATCAGTATTTTTGATTTATGTTGATATTTAATGTATTGTGAAAATATTTGTTTGCAAGAAAAGTGTAACAGAATATTTGAATTCTTATTAAAATATGCAAATTTCATGATGTCGAGTCTAAATTTCCATGCATCAAGTGACATTTTTTTAAGATTAAATGAGCATTATATCATGGTTCATTTAGCAGTTTTGATCATGATTTTCTTCACATTCAACAAATAGGGGTTGATTCTTCTAGTATTATCTAGCAAAATTAGATCCTCACCTGACCACACATTATATGTGGGTTATCGAGGGTGAGGTGTACTGATGTTAATTGCTTGTCTTTAGGAATTAGGTCTTAAATGTTATTATGAGTAATCAAGGAAGGGGGACACAGAATATTTAGGTACAATTGTTGTTTATTCTGTAAAGCTGTAGTGTTTGAATATAAAATGAAAACAGTTGAAGATATGATGAAATTAACTGGACTTTACTGAAACATTTATTTTCTTTATCCATGGATAACTGAGAAACTCTGCAAGACAAGTTATCTTTGCAGGTATCTTTTCCAGGATAAGTTTATGAAGAAAATTCTTGATCAGCTCTATAAAAAAAAATATATAAATTTAAAGGAATCATTATCTGTTGCATATTAAGTCTTGGTTTTAAAGTCTCTGCAGAGATCCTTGCCCCAGTGAATATAAAATAATTGCGGCAAAATAAATGCATGGTTTTAATGAAAATTTAATTTAAAAATGGTACTGCAAATTTATTCTGCAATGAGGATCTGATTTCATTTAGATACAATCTTTCACCTCAAAGGGTTTATTTTTTTTCCAACTAGGGTGAGATGATGAACTTGCTTATGTTTTTGCCATTGTGGGACGGTAGGATGCCTCAGCCAGCCATTTTGAAGCCCAAGGCTCTCTGGACAGGAAAACAGCTCTTCTCTCTGATCATCCCAGGTCGAGTAAACTGTGTCCGAACTCACAGTACTCACCCTGATGAAGAGGACAAAGGGCCATATAAATGGATCTCACCTGGAGACACCAAGGTATGTAGTTACATTGTCTTGCAGTCTAAACAGAACAATATGACAGATACCATTCATTTCTGATTTTGTGGAATTGTTTCAATATTTTGCCACTTATTTGCATTCCATATCATACTGTTGAAATTCTGAAAAATAATTTTATCAGGTACAATTTTTAGAGGTCACTGTGTTCAGCTTATCTTTGATCCCCATGCTTCTAATCCTGTATATAACAGAGCTTTGGGATTGTCTGAAAGAAGTTGTCCTCTATATATATATATATATATATATATATATATATATATATATATCCAATATTTCTTGGTTGAGAGGTCAAGATAAAGACTGCCTACCAACTATGTTTCAGTAGTCTCTCAAGAAAATCTTGTGTAACAAATGAAAGTAATTAGGTAACTTCCATTCCTGTTTCGTTATTGAAAGAAAACACTGTAATCTGTGCAGTTCTCTTAAGTGTCTGTTTCTAGTCACATGATATCATTTGCAAACTCTGAAAAGTTTTGTTAAGAGTTAGACATGGAATGATGGACAGTGATTTCTTTACACCAGTTTCAGTCTCAGTAGTAACATTTATTATAGTTGCATGTGAAGAAAATAGTTGCAGAAAGTACAAAATATCCAATCTTAGTGTAGAAGATAATAAAAACAGTTTGAGAAATGAAAGAGGGATGAAACCTTTATGTCAGATTCAATAAAAAATGTCGGTAGAAACCAACCATGTCCCGGGGGGGGGGGTCTTTAGAGCTGGGTATTTTTTTTATTATCTTACAATACTTTGTTTTGACCTCATATAATAGATATAATATGAAGTGTTTTTGCTATTAATTAGAGCAGCTATATTTTTTAATCTATTTGAGTACAAGAACGTTTTTTCAAAACAAATGCATCCTGTACTCTCACACCCACAGAAAACTAAATGGTCAGTCTCAGACAATCTGCAGCAGTAGGAAGATGGAATGGATGGACTGATTGTAGCCAAATGCTATTCATACGTTCTGGGAAGTTCACTGATTTCAAAGTTATTTTGAAACAACCCAATGAAGTGTACCAAAGAGCACATGAAAAATGGTAATTACATACTGTGTTCAGACCATACTGAGTAGTGGTCAGTGATGTTATGGGTGAACAACCCCAACTTTACAACTATATGTTTTAGGAGTATGTTGAAACATTAATGTTTTTGGACTTTGTCAGTGCTGTAATGGCCAAAGACATGTTTGTGGTTCATCTCTGAAACATTGTACACTTGGGCCTTTTTTTTATTTGATGGCATTACATAGCTGAAGTCACTGACCTAGATAGATTTTCAGTTTAATACAACAGTTTTTGAATTGTTAAAAAAATGGTTGGGGTTTTTTTTTCACTGTTCAGACTTTTCTTTTAAAAAGAAACTTCTGATGACACAGTTCATTAAAAAAAGCAGGTGAGGTAGACAAATTCTATATGTACCTTTGTATGAAGAAGTAGGTGACCAGATTAGTTTATCATGCCATTATAGCAACTTTTTAAATGTTTCGACATTTTTGAATTAAGATTTTGAATGCTTTGTTCTGTAGTGGCAGCATTTACTTGTTTTTTGGATTGCAGTGAGGTCGTACATGTTTTACCAAATCTAGATTAACATGACAGTAATCTTGTTCCGTGCATGTAGGAAAGTTGAAACTGTTTCCCATCCTGCAAAGTTGGAATCTTCAGTCAGAAGATCGTGTTGAACTGAATGTCCATCATTTCAGATGGATCCACCAGAGTGTGCTAAGCTGAGGGAGTCTGATGATGACAAATTTTTGCCGACACATGCTGAGGATCAAATGTCATTCACTCTAATATTTTTCTCTGAAGGCTCCACTCAGTTCTTAGTTCATGCATTTCTTAACCCCCTGCTGGCTAATAGCTGTAGATCAGGCCCAATGTATCCTCCTGTATGTTGTAAGAGGCTTTGTGTGCTTACATGTGTAGAATAGGCCCAGTGTGTCCTGCTGCATGTCAGAAGAGGCTGTGGGTTTTTAGATGTAAAATAGACCCAATGTGTCCTGCTTCACGTCAGAAGAGGATGTGGGTTTACAGGTGTTGAATAGGCCCATTGTGTGTGTGTGTGTGATTTGGATTTTTAATGTAGCTTTAAAATATTTTCAGTTATGTCGCTATGATGCCTGCAGTGTGGCAGATGTTAGTGATGTTTAGCACTGAGGCATCATCATGCTGCAGACATGCAGCATGCTGTCCCACCCAGTCACATTATCCTGACAGTAGGTCGATAAGTTCTAACACTAAGCTCTTAATGCTGAGTGCTAATTGAGGCAGCTGTTAGTACCATTTTTATAAGTCTTGGGTATGACTCGGCCGTGGTTCAAACCCGCAACCTCCTGCATCCGAGGCGGACGCTCTAACCAGTAGGCCACCGGAGCGGTTGAATAGGCCCATTGTAAGAGGATGTGGGTTTACAGATGTTGAATAGGCCCATTGTAAGAGGATGTGGGTTTACAGGTATTGAATAGGCCCATTGTAAGAGGATGTGGGTTTACAGGTGTTGAATAGGCCCAATGCTTCTTCTATATTTTGTACTAGGTAACTAATTGAGTCATCCTTTTGCAATGGGTTTTCTGATGTTGTGATGGAGGGGGATCCTGGTGTTTGAGCAGAGGAGAGTTATGGTTGTTGCCTCTCCAATACACCACGCTACTTTGGTCTCAACTAAACAGGTGGTCAGAAGGGCCCATGGTGGTCATACCAAACTTCAGGGGGCCATATCACTTTCTAGATGCCTCCAATTTTAAACATCATTGCAACTAAGGGAAACCTATTGTGTAATGTTTGCAACCTTTCAAAGGACATGGCATCAGTGGGTGACAGCTACTAACTAGTTAATTTAGTAAGGTTTATGCTCCGACCTCTTTTTAAACTCTGTGGTTGGTGTGGAGCATAGGCACTGTCTAATCTATAATTGAAAATTTAGGGACCTAGATTTCCTCTTTTAAAACAAATTGGGTGAATTGCCTGAATATAAAAAGGGTTTGTAAAATACACTTGACTTTTGCACAGAAATCACACTGTTTGGCTTCTTGTTCAATGCAGTTTGTTAAGTTTAGACTTAGCGTGACTCGCACAATCCTGCAACCAAGATTAGCCCCTGCAATTTTGCTGAAATATTGTTCTTCAGCTCCTGGAAAACACTAAACAAGCAAACAATAGATGATTCATTAGAGTGTGCTAAAGCTGATGGAGTCTGATGATGACAAACTTTTACTGAGAGATGCTGAGGATCAAATGTCAATCACTCTAATATTTTTCTCTGAAGGCTCCACCCAGTTCTTAGCTCATGCATTTCTTAACCCCCTGAAAGTTCATAGCTGTAGATTAGGCACAATGTATTTGCCTGTATGTTGTAAGTGGCTTTGTGGGCTTACAGGTGTAGAACAAACACAGTGTGTCCTGCTTCATGTCACAAGAAGAGGCTGTGGGCTTAAAGGTGTAGAATAGGCCCAATGTGTTTTTCTGCATGTTTTAAGAGGCTGTGGGTTTACAGGTGTAAAATAGACCCAGTGTGTTCTTCTGCATGCTGTAAAAGTCTGTGGGCTTACAGGTGTAGAATGGGCCCAGTGTGTTCTTCTACATGCTATAAAAGGCTGTGGGCTTACAGGTGTAGAATGGGCCCAGTGAGTTCTTCTACATGTTGTAAAAGGCTGTGGGCTTACAGGTGTAGAAGAGGCCCAGTGTGTTCTTCTGCATGTTGTAAAAGGCTGTGGGCTTACAGGTGTAGAAGAGGCCCAGTGTGTTCTTCTGCATGTTGTAAAAGGCTGTGGGCTTACAGGTGTAGAAAAGGCCCAATGTGTACTTTTGCTTGTTGTAAAAGGCTGTGATCTTACAGGTAATAGACCCAATGTGTTCTTCTGCATGTTGTAAAAGTCTGCGGGCTTATAGTTGTAGAAAAGGCCCACTATGTTTTTCTGCATGTTGTAAGAGGCTGTGGGCTTACAGGTGTAGAATAGGCCCAATGTGTTCTTCTGCTTGTTATAAGAGGCTGTGGGTTTACAGGTGTAGAATAGGCCCAATGTGTTCTTCGGCATGTTGTGAAAGTCTGTGGGCTTACTGGTGTAGACTAGGCCTAATTTGTTCTCCAATTTGTAAGAGGCATTGTGGTCTTGCTTGTGTAAATTAGACTAATGTGTATTACATGTTGTAAGAAGATGTGAGTGTACAGGTGTAAAATAGGCCTAATGTGTCCTCCTTCAGTTTATTGAGGTTGTGTAAAATAGACCCAGTGTGTCCTCGTGTATGATATAAGAGGATGTGGGTTTACAGGTGTAAAATAGGTCTAATGTGTCCTGCATGTCATCAGAGGTAACTAATTGAGGTACCATGTTTGCAAGGGGTTTTCTGATATTGATATGGATTGGGATCCCGGTGGTTGAGCAGAGGAGAATTCAAGCTGTTGCCTCTCAAATACAACACACTACTTTGGTCACAACTTTCAGTTAAACAAGTACACCACTCCCTCGATAACTCGCGCCCTGATAACTCGCGAACCCGCTTATAACGCGGGGTCAGGCTTGGATCCCAATTTTTAAACCAGAAAATACAACAAAAAAACTGATCCCTATTGGTTGAACTTGAAGAAAATCGCGATCGAAAATGGTAACAGAAACTCGATATACCGCTCGTTTTATCGTCGAAAACGGTAGATAGGACCTGGAAATTTGATCAACATTATGAAATAATGACTTTTAATAAGAAGCCATATAATTTGTTACACTTTCTTTTAAAACGATATTCTTAGTAAACCGCAATTAACAATATTCAAGGACATTTTGATCAATGAAAATGTCACGCCAAGTGGAGGCAGTACTTGAATAAATAAATACCAATTAAATAAATTTTTTTATCAATTGAAATTTGTGTTCTAGTTCTATCTTTTAGTTCCTTTCAAGTGTAATCATCATAAATGCAATGTGTCCTCTTGTAATTAAACGTAAAATGTGTCAATCTACTGTAACAGCTATGTCTGCGAGCGCTTTTCTGAGAACCTAATTACGTGCCCACCGTGTTTTGATATCGGACTAACGGAAGCATCTGTTGTATTGTTGCACTAAATAAAAAGAGGGCCTCCGTTTCTATTATCACGGTAATTACGTCTTCTGAATCAAATAAAGCAGGTGGAATTTTGAAGAAAAAAAAAGTCAAAAGGCATACAAATCCTACATGCTTAAGAAGCAGCGGCACCGGTTGTATGTCTGGTAACTCATTTCATTTGATCAATTGAACACTGTGATACATTTTATTGTGTACATATCTAATTAAACTACCTTTGAAATTACCTACTCAATCGTAAATGTGATTAAAGATAGCAAGGCAGCCAAGCGAAATGAGTACTTCGTAAAATAATGAGCTTTGTTTGACAGATACGGACCATTATGGGAAAAACGAGTTTCAGAGAATTCTTTAATTTGCACGTAGAGATATCGTCCAGCATGATAAGAAGTTTCACTATTGCTTTTGCAATGAAATCACGGCATGAATATTTTACAAAGTGAAAAATACAAAAATTGAGTTCCAGCGTAGACGATTGTCTGACGAAATAAATGTTACATCTTTTTGATAAAACAGAATCTTGTTTGGTAGAGTATCAACAGTTAGTCTGGTTCCCTAGTTTCGTCAAATACTATTACACAACCCTCCAGGAACCAGACTAATCAACAAAACAAAAAGCTGGGATGTAATACACAAATGTTTTCACATACCGTGTTTGGTTGTTGAAACCAGTTGCAATCATGTTATCGATCTTTCAGATGTTGGACATTTTGAAATTAAATGTGATATATAGATAATAATGAACAACTTCATCAGAAAAAGCGCTTTATTGGCGATTTTTCTCAACTCGATTATAAAACTAGGATTCAGCCATTAAACAGCCCAGTTCCCCCTCCCCCAACCCCAACCACGCGGTTTTCTGGATGTTTAGAAGGTTTTTTGGAGGTCCCTCGGTAACTCGCACCCTCGCTTATAGTGCGTCTGTGTTTTTGGACCCCGATGTGTGCAAGTTATCGAGGGAGAGGTGTAGTCAGAACAGACCATGTCAGCTTACAGTGGTGGCAGCAACTATTAATTTAGTAAGATTTGTACTCTGAATGCTTGTTGAACTCTGAGGTTGGTGGGGAGCATAGGTACTGTCTATTCTATAAATGTAAATTTAGAGTCAGAGAATTTCTCCTTTCATTTAAAAAAGTTTAATTGTTTGAATATAAAGAGGGTTTTGGCAAATATACATGATTTTTGCAAAAAAATCACTCGTACGGTTCCTTGTTCAATGCAGTTTGTTTGGAATTAGCACAACTTAACCACAACCATACAGCCTAGATTAGCCCCTTCAATTATGTCAAAATATTCTTCAGTTCCTGAGAAGACTAAATAGGCAAACAATAGTGGGAGATTCATCTGTAACTGATCAGAAATAATTTGATCAGTGATTTGGACAAAGAAATTGCGAAGATTAAGAGGAGGGGGGCAGTGCTTTCTTGTCATAGAAACGACTGATAAGAACCAGAAAGTAACAGTGCTAATACCTTCTGAAATTAGAAAAGCCCCTTGCCGTCCTGCTGAGGAGCTAAAGAATGTGATGATGTACATCAATGTCTCTTTGCATACATCTATTTACTCCCACCAAAGTATCATACGATCTAGAGATTTAGATGGTTGTGCGTGAATCTTAAACTGTCTACATGCAACAAACCTTGAATCTATTTTTGACAGGAAGGAACAAAAATTTTTAAAAAGTGTGGTTCAGGTAATGGTGTGAACAAAAATTGGATAGGAAGATTGGTACTAATTTTATTATAATTTTTTTTGTTTATCTTGTGTTTCTTCATGTGGCATTTTCTAATCAGAAGTTACCAGTTTGGATGTTAAAATATGGGCACTGATGGTACCATTTTTTTAATGTTCATTTTGTGTTGATGAGTGATAAAAAATGTTTCAGGATAGTCAACATGAAAATAATGTAGTTATGGTTACCAGGACCAGTTTTTATTTTCTTGGTCTTGTATGAATATATGTGTGGGGATTTACAGCACATTTGCACAATGATGGCTAGATAGTGCCAATTACACATTACTTTGTGAAATGTAAGAGATAAATAAATTGCAAGTCCTTATGACAGTAAAACCTGACCAATTAATGTAAACATCAAGATAAAGATCAAAGGCATATAGAACAAACATAAAATCCCAAATATATTTAGTCAAAGTTTGTTAAATATGCTGTATTCTTGGATTAAGAAGGGTACATTAGGTAAGAAAACTTTTTGGGTCATATTGATATTAATGAAGTTGTTGGAATATTTTAGATCTTTGTTACATGCTTGTACAATTGCATACAAATGCAACATGACATAATGAGGTCTGAAAGTGTCATTTTATGTTTTAATTGTAATAGTGTTGTTATAAAGCTTTAAAATAAAAGCAGTTCCATTTGCAGATTGTTAGAAAGTTTTACAGACTTGTTCCTGTTGTTTCCAGAAGACATTACAGATTTCTACCAAGTATATTGACTACAGGGTTACAAGTCATGTTTTTCTAGAGACTTTTGTCACTAGTGCAATTGGTGGTGTTAAATTCTTTGAAATTATTGTCGATATGTAATTTTATTTTCAAGGTGTTGATTGAAGATGGTGTGCTGTTGTCTGGCATTCTGTGTAAGAAGACTCTGGGTACATCCACAGGTTCTCTTGCCCATGTCGTGTACATGGAAATGGGTTATGAAGTGGCTGGAGAACTGTATGGTAACATTCAGACAGTGGTCAACAACTGGCTGCTCTTGGAGGGATCTAGCATAGGTATTGGAGACACTATCGCCGATCCACAGACCTACATTGATATCCAAGAGACAATTAAGAAGGCAAAGGTGTGCCAGACATTTTCATTTCTTTTGAGATTGATAACAATTTTAATACTAATGCTGAGTAAACAGACTTCTGTGTTGTAGGGATCAATATTGTTGAAGAATTAGAAACATTCATTTTAAAGGTGTGCTCCATTTATTGCTTCACCTATTAAAACTTTATGGCTTTTTATATGTCCCCACCCAAAGACTGGCCTTGTTAGGAGTCGAAAGGTCAAAGATGAAGATCATTGTGGGGAAAAAATCTTCTGTTCTAAAGTAAAGACCACACTTCATGGGTGGCTTGCACTTTGGGTAATGAATAAACCATTAGATTTTGTTGTCTATGGGTTAGTGGTCATAGTCGTGACAAGTTTAAGAAGATGCTGATTTCTGCACAGGAAATATAGTTAAAGACTGCATATCTTGATCAAAGGTTAAGGTCATCGAGACCCATTGTTTATTGATTTCCAGTCAACCTACAGTGCATAAATATAGGACTTAAACGAGGCAGGCATGTAATGCGCCATTCACAATACTCTGGTTTATTATCTTACCAACAGAATTGGGAGGTCTTACAGCACTCACTCATTATAACATCATGCTGCTGTGAATATTTAGCACATGGGCCAAAAGAAAATAACACGAAGTGTGATATAACATATTTATTTCCGTTTTAATACATAGTATTCAATTCATGCCAACCATTACGCTTTTTTCCACACCAAATTGCATCTTGAGCTTGCCTGTGTATGGATCATGCTTTTCTGGTACGTTATAAAGTAAATGGATGTAAAGTAATAAAAGCTGTATTTTTAATTTATATTATCATCTAATTAATTACTTTCATCTTAAAAATTTGAAAATATTTTAAAGAGATAGAATGATGTGTAAGAAAAGCGTAAGAGCTAATTTTTCCATCATTGAGCTGCATGTACTTTCCCCCCAATTTTCTATTTATAGCAACTACATATGACCCATTTCCAAGAAAACAGATGGGTTTGTTCAGTTTCAGTTCACAAAATTTTCAATTCCATATGCTAATCCAGGATCTAGATAAGCAGTGTATTTACAAATTGTAGTCTACAAAATTGACTGAAAACCAGTAGAATTTTTTATTGGGTTCAAAGGAGGCAGAGCTGTTGAATTCTAAGCATGCAGTCCCAAATTGTTATATTTCTCTTGCAGTAAACACAGTCCTTGTTTTTATACAGTGTAATCAGTGTAAATTAAAATATGTATAACATTTTCCAGCTTGATGTGATTGATGTCATTGAGAAGGCCCACAATGATGAATTGGAACCTACTCCTGGTAATACACTCAGGCAGACTTTTGAAAATCAGGTAAGGCTGTTTAAAAGTTGTCTAAGAGTTGTATTTCTGTTTTGTTTTAAGTATCGTATGTAGAGAGATGGGGCTGGACTTGTATATGTGCTTGCATTTTGCCTGAATATGAAACTATAAGTATCTTGAATATTTTTTTTTTTTTTTTAAAACTGTTCTGCATTTTACAATCATAAACATTCTCAGTTATATTAGATTCATGAGCCAGATTCTTTCAAAGCCTAGATCTTCTTGCTTTAAAATTTGTCCACTTTGCTTCTAGGAGACCAAATTATGACTGGCCGTAAAGTTGAAGCTCTCCATGTACATAGCTCTGTGTTGGTTGCAGATATTATAAGGTTGTGCAAAACATGGACACAATACAGAGATGCCCAATGTCCCAAATTTGGTGTGAATATCCCAAGTTGTCTTGCCTTTTCGCTAATCATGCCGCAGTATACAAAATTCAGGATTTTTCGTAAAGAAAACCCCCAAAAACCAGAAGATTAATTTGGCAGAAATTGAAGCCATATGCAAGTATTTTTGGTCCTTTCAAGTCTTTTCCGTTAATTTGTAACATATTGTCAGTTTCTGGCATACAACTAGAAGGTTTTTGGTCCTTTCCTGTCTTTATAGTAATTTGAGATACAAGACCAGTTTTGGCATATAACATGCAATTATAATTGAAACAGTTTCATTCCTTCCCAGTCTATTCAAGTAATTTGTATCATATGATCAGTTTGGCGCCATTAATCAGAATGCTTCATTTCACTTGATTGTGTTTTCTTCATGGTGCCCTGTGTTGTTTGTTTTGGGTTGTTTTTTTGTTTTTTTTTCAAATTAGATTTCTGCAACATTTGTGTTTACTTGTAGACTATAATCGGCAGTGTTTCTATCAACCTTTCGTGTGTGCCATGACTTTAAAATGTCGGAAAGTGATTTTAAGCCCATTTAATTAAATTTATTTTATTAAAAAAAATGTGTCCTTTGTGTTGTAAAGATACAAAAATCCATCCAAAAAATTTTGAGAGATGGGAATTGAGTCATGTGGTGTGTTAAACCAGGATCCAACCTTTGCTGTGTGGAAATGATTTTGGAAAAGAGTCACTTGGCAAAGCTGAAAAGAGCCATTAGCAGTTTGGAGGACAATTAAAAGAATACACAGCTGTGTACTGTAAATAGTGTTAAATAATTGCACATAGACATGATTTGTAATGTTGTTAAATGATTGTATCATTCTTCTGGCTTTCATGTGGAATGTTTACCCTTTTGTCCCTAATGTTCCTTTTTGGCAGTGGGCATCTCTGCACAATGCACAAAATGCTTGAGTCTGTGTGTTACTGTGGCATATGCCAGAATTTCTGTGATACATACATTTCAGTTTCTTGATAATGTAAAGGAAGTTTTAATTCATTGTAATTTGTATACTTCATTACTTCTATCCAAGGACAACTTTGCAGTCTGAGCATTCACCTCAAGATGTTAAGAACTGATCAATTCTGCATTTAGTCTTCAACAGAAAGTTACACAACATATGCAAAGTTAAATGTTAACTTCAGGAAAATCATAAGTATATGAAATTTTCATCTCTAAAGTTGATTCCTTTTTTCCTTTTTCCCAGGTAAACAGAATTCTAAATGATGCCCGTGACAAGACTGGTAGCAAGGCTCAGAAATCTCTCTCTGAGTTCAACAACTTCAAAAGCATGGTGGTGGCAGGGTCCAAGGGATCGAAAATCAACATTTCACAGGTGAGTGTCCAGTTCAAAAGATGTTGGACAAATTGTCGGTAATGATTTTTATAAGTTCATCTGTCTTGACCCTTTTTTTTGTCTGATCTTCAGTTGGCATAGTTTTCTGATGACCCAGTTTAATTACCTCAACTTCATTGGCTCTGATATTCCCTTAGCATAGTTAATTAAACCCATTTTTTTTTTACCTGGGTTTATTATAACCCAGTTTAATTTTCTTGACTCTCATCTGATAACCAGATGGCATAGTTTTGTCTTGTCATTCAAATAGATATTCTTTACTGTCAGGATAATTAAACATGGGATTATTTTCCCTCTTTGTTAAAACTTGTGTAATATTTTTCCTTCTTAGTACTTGTGTAAAATATAATAAATGAGAAACTTAAAAATTATGTGGTTGCTTTCACAATCAGAAAGTCTGGTCACCATAGATTATGAAAATGCAGATCCAGAGAAATATGCCAAATTTAGAAGCTGGGACCTGGAAGATAGGCTTATATTGTCAAGATTTTGGATAAATGCAGTTACAGGCAATGTCCTTATATAATTAATGTAATGATCTTTCAGCTGATAGCAAACCTCAGCACATGACTGAATTTGTTTCTGGTCAGATTTGATAAATGCACTTTTGACAATTATGCTGTCAAGATGTCAGATGACTATAATTATGAGCAATTTCTATGCTTGTTGATTTGATCATGCCTCTGATTGGTTGAGGTTCTTGCTAATTAGGATGCAGTATGTCTGACCCAGTTTTGATAAAACTTGGTAAATAAACCTTGCAAATTAATTAAGAGATTATGCCTCTAACCAGGTTTCAATTTTTACCACTTCAGAGACTGGATTTGAATTTGATCACAATTGGGAAATATGATGCCATGAAAACGTTGGATGAATTTGATTATGAGCAAGATGTGTGCATATTCATGGGGTGAACTTGTATCTGATTGGCTGGCCTTTTTTACCAATCTGGAAACTGAGTTCTGTCAGATTTGCGCCTCAGCATGACAGGTGCCATCATGGTCTTGGATGGATTCATAATAATAATAATAATGCACATACTGATGAGGTGATTTGACCAGGCTTGTTATCTCTTTGTAGGCTGTCTTTCTTGCAGATTTTAATAAAACTTGATAAATATGTGATCTTACGTAACTAAATAATCCTGCCCAAGTAAAATGGTAGATGCTGATTTGGGATTTGTTAGAAGCAGATTTTAGCTTTATAGCTGGAGTAATAATAATTATATACACAATAGGGTTTTGTTTCAAAGAAAAAGAAGAGATCTAGGGGAACAGTTGGAATAGGAAGATACTGACATTTCTGTATTCCCCTCTCTCTAGGTTATTGCCTGTGTAGGTCAACAGAACGTTGAAGGGAAACGTATTCCATTTGGGTTCCGTCACCGAACGCTCCCTCACTTTATCAAAGATGACTACGGTCCAGAATCCAGGGGCTTTGTAGAGAACTCCTACCTTGCCGGTCTGACTCCCTCTGAGTTCTTCTTCCATGCCATGGGAGGCAGAGAAGGTCTGATTGATACTGCCGTAAAGACTGCAGAAACAGGTACAGTTAGCAGATGTGAAAATTTCTGTTATTGCAGATGTTAGCATAGCTTTCTTCAGTTGCCACCTTGCATTCTTTGTCCGTCAGTGTCTTAAAATAAATCAGTTTGCAGAAATTATGGTATGCAAACCAAACACAAAGATTTATATGCTTATTGCATGCAGCACTCAAAGGTAGCCAACCAGAGAATATTTGTGTTCAGATTACATGTAGGCCAGATTTATTCTTAAATGACACTTGGTTCATCTACCACAAGATACTGTTGCAAAAGTTGCTTGCTTTTCACATCGGTAACTTCTGGTTCACTACCCTATGCTGTCACTGTTATGAGGAAATGTTTATAAACCTTTGTTGGATGGAATTCATCTGGTTCAGTTTTCTGCACATCATTGACCAGTTATTGCTACCTCTGGAATTGGAACAATTTGTAATGCAATTTGCCCGGACTTGATGCACAACCACTCTAAAATAAAATTGAAGTTTATTTAAAGGTTAATTTATTTGACCCTTTTGTAAATGCTAAGAAAAATTAAGCCTTTATTTGAAAAAGTAAACTTGGTGCTGTTTCAGTGAAATACTTTTCCATTTGCAATCCATTGTAGGCTATATTCAGCGTCGTCTGATCAAAGCTATGGAGAGTGTAATGGTAAAATATGATGGGACAGTGAGGAATCAGGTAGAGCAGTTGATTCAGCTGCGATATGGCGAGGATGGACTTGATGCAGTCTTAGTAGAGTTCCAGACCATGCCCACGCTCAAGCCTTCCAACCGGGCTTTTGAGAAAAACTTCAAATTTGACGCCAATAATGAGAGGTGAGAACTGACTGAAAGAAAATATTTTATAAAATCTTTAAGAAAAAAAATTAAGGAATAAGCACAAGCCAAGAAAAAAAAATGTTCCTTTCTAATTTATATTTTAAAGCATTCAAATATTGTGAGTAAAATCAAAAAGTCTTTAATCCACAAACTGAATTGTTTGACTAAAAGTATTGAGGTTGATTACTATTTATAGAAAAGATGGAAGTTTCTGATCGTGTATAAATTTTTTAATCTGGTTGCAAGGGTAGTAGTCATCCCGGCTATACTGCTTTTTTTCATGACGTCTTAAAATGAAGTGCATTAGTCATAAGTTGAATGGAGAAGAACATAAATTTAATAATTAACCAAGCAAGCGGCCTCTAATCCCATTGGCTAAACTGAAATGGATATATATATATCTTGAATATTTTCATGCACTTCCCCATTGACAACTTTCAGCTGGTATCTGTTTTGAACTCGGCTCAAAGTTTTACTGTTATGTCCAGAAGTACAAACAGAATAGTAGTTCTGATAGAATTGCGTTTTTGTAAGGCATACAGTTGATTGTGTAGTTTAAAATGTTTCATTTAGACAGCTACGGAGATGCCTGACAGAGGACATCATCAAGGACATGCTTGGGGATCATCACACGTTACAAGAACTGGAGAAGGAGTGGGATCAGCTGAAGGAGGATCGAGAAGCCTTACGTCAGATCTTCCCGTCTGGTGACAGCAAGATTGTACTGCCCTGCAACTTGCAGAGGATGATCTGGAATGCAAGGAAGATCTTCAGGATTGACAGATATAAGCCAACTGATATCCATCCACTCAAGATTGTGGAGGGTAATACGTCATTTACTGAGTCCTCCCTGGTTTCATCTTTGGCTGAGAAAGTGTCTTGCATATAATGGTTCCCAAGCTTGTCAGCATCTGGTCCATTGAGCATCACTTGCACTGACATACTTTTATGAAACTGAATTAAATCCAAGTATTTCGTGAAATGCAGAATATCAATTCATCATGTTAGAGTTTGAGTGCAACTTCAGCACTTGTTTGAACATTATTTTCTTTTTCAGAAAGAACTCAACTCATTGCTATTAGTTCAAGAAACCCTTTTCATACTCCATCTACTTATAATAGAAGAAAGACTAGGAATTGCAGTCCATTACAGTTATATGATTTGCATACATTTTAACTAATGCCTTTGCTTTGTGCTAAATTATGTGTACATTTGAAATTTGAACCTGGTTATGGAAAGCGTTCTGATTGACAAATGTTTCATTTAGCCCATTAAATACTTGTAAGCAAATTCTTACAAAGGAAATATTGTGAAGTTTTATCTCCTGTCTGTGGCTGACCTGGACATAATGATACAGTAGAACCTGTGATGAGCGACCTCTGCTATGAGCGACCACCTGTCAGTACGACCACAATCGTAATGCACGGATCGATTTTATTATATAAATACTCTGCTATGAGCGACCACCTGCTGAACGCAACCACGATTTCTTTGCAAAATGTGCATTTCGACACTGCTATGAAAAACCGCATCACAAAAAAACGAGGATAAATTCCACCAACCTTCATTTAATCCCTGTAAGAACGACCACTGATACCATTCTAAATATTAAAAAAAAAATAAAAATAAAAAATAGGCTGGCAACCGATCTCTGAATTTTTTAGCTAGGCTTATAGTGATTTACAGTTTCTATCATAAACCAGACTCAAGTATATGTAGATTATTTCCTAGCCTGGTTCCCTGCTTCGTATGCTCCCTGTATTGTTCTCCGTTATTCGTATAGGGGTGAGGAACGCAGAAAACATACAGAGCAGGGAACCAGACTAATTATTCCCGCACTTAACTTGCTTCCCGGCCGTTGTAGGACCTGGCATCCCTATGACGACTGCATGCGAGAACAGACAGACACCAGTGACCTTTATGTAATCAATTATTACAACGACCGCTTGATTGGTATAGATTGTTCTGATCAAAAACAAACATAAAAGGAATATTAAAAAAAAGGATTGTTGCTACCGGTGACAGATGCTACAGTCCGTAAACCAGGCTAATGTACATGTCATGAAATGCCGTTGAAGTGCCAAAGTTGACAAAGTGGCCGAGTATATTGTTTGTCTTGAGTTAATCGGTATTGCCGGGGGTGAATAAGGTCATTGTCTATTAAACCAGCAAGAGAGAATCATTTGCAGGATTCGACTGATAGTGCTCAAGACTTGTGATGTTTGTTCCCCCCACCCCTTTTAAGTGATGACATCCCAATCACAAAGCTGTCGTCTATTCAAGCTGCTGCAACCGGGTTACACACTTTGCTTACAGAGTTAATCACTGTATGTCATCCTTTAATGAAGCCGTTGACTTTTGTCCCTGAGTAACTGGTCCTGTTTCTGGATGAGATAATTGTTTGGGGTTGTTTTTTTTTTGTTGTTTGTTTGGTTTTTTTTAGTAATTGTTAGATATGCAATGCACATGTATCGATTTTTCATATTTTCCCACAGCCACCGTCTTTACGTTCAATATTACAACTGAGCACTAATAATTTTAACACCTGGAATTATAATAACAATGGACGAACCTCCAACTAAAAAAAGACAAATTTTAATGCTGGAAAAAATAATTATTGTAACTGAAAGAAGTGAAAAAGTGCAGACCACTCGCAAAAAAGCGGTTTAAATGTTGGTAAAACAAATTTAGGTTGTTATAAAGGAAAACGAGTAATTCAGAAACAATTTCATATGCTAAAATATGTGATCTTCAAATGTAAATGTGATTTCATGTTTAATGATAGAAGTATATCTTTATTACAATATAATTTTGTTTTTAGATGAATGCATACAATATTTTAGCAACAACTACTAATAAAGAATAGAATATATGTACAGTGATTGTGGTTATTTTTCTTGAAATTGTTCTGAAACTGGACCTTGGAAACGTATTTTTGTACAAACTTGCTATGAAAGACCACCTGTCTTGAGAGACCGCTTTTTGTTAGCAGAAGGGGCGGTCTCTCATAACAGGTTTTACTGTATTACTGTAGTTCAAACTATTTTTTGATACACAGGTGTAAAGGAGTTGTGCAAAAAATTGGTGGTGGTGCCAGGAGAAGACAGGCTAAGTATCCAGGCCAATGAAAATGCGACACTTTTAATGAAGATCCTCATTCGCTCTACCCTGTGTTCCAAGAGAGTCATAGAGGAGTTCCGTCTGTCTGCAGAGTCTTTCGAATGGCTGTTGGGAGAAATAGAGACAAGGTTCCAGCAAGCTCAGGTACAGATTAGGTTGAATTTATTGTTCTTCAGGTTGATCACACTTTATTTACTTTGTAAACTACACAAGTAAGCTGTGAAACATTAAACCCATCATTTTAAAATTTTGTCACACATATGGTACAAATCAGACATGAGGTGATATTGTGCTAATCTTATATAAGATACCCACCTGACTTGTGCATACTTCCTGAAGGGTAAACCTCAGTGAGATTACATACCCTGCCAGTGTCCCTTGCAAGTGGAACATGTTCTTATCAAATGTATCGACTTGCATAGTGTGAAATTGAAGTTCTTTATGCGAATTCAATTAGGCAACTGTATGATGATATAACACTCAAGAATAACATGGATTTTGTTAGGGAATGCTATTTATTAAACAAATTTTGACTCAGTATTTTCATTGATTATCATTTCTGCAGAATTTTAACATCAGTTCTTTATTTCACATTTATTAGAACTTTTAATTTGTACCATGTGTGTACCCATTATTGTTTTGGGGTGTATTTAAATGCTATTGTATGTGTGTGTGTGTGTATATATGTATATATATACACACACACACACATACAGGTTGGAGGGATTTGTTCTATTCTGTAATGTTTAACCGATCAGTTGTGTATCATTAATCTCAAAAATTAGATTCATGAATCTTGGTGTGGGGGAAAAAAACTCTTATATAATTTTTGTGATCCTGAAGTTATTCAAATTAAATTTGCTAATTAAATCCTAAATAATCCTAGTAGTTATCCCATACACAGAGGATATATCTTAGCTATGTATTAATTGTTTACAGAATTTTTAAAAAATCAATGATTCAGGTTAAGTAGAAAATGAACTTGATTTTGAACATGGTCAAGTCCAACATAACAATGTTACATTATCAATAGTACATAATGAAATAAATAAAAAAAATAACTAACAAACAATGAAAATTAAATGAGCATAACACTGGAGGAGAAAACTATTGTATATACTCGATTTTTAAGTCTAGTCCACTGCACATAACATGGACCCTGATCTGTCATCACATTCTGGCAGATCAGGGTCATTTGTTGTTCTGCTGATTACTTCTGACAAACTATTTAGAACCAGATCTGGTGGTTTATTATGCAACTTTTGGCCTGTGCAGTTTTTAGTTGGATTTGTGTGAATATACATGTTATTTGCCATGTAAAGTTTAAATTTGTCATAGATACATTCAATTTATGGGCTTATTGTTAAGAACAAAAACTGTTTAGAGTTTTAAAGGAAAACAAAAAGCCTGATGATGAAAAGTAAAATCTTTGATCTGGATGATAAAAGTGAGACACTCTAATTTTTTTCTGAAGGCTCAGCTCATGTAGTTCATATTTAATGATATAATCAGGAATTTAATGCTTGTATCTAAAATCTATCATACTCATCATGGGCTGTCTGGCTGTATCTAAAACCTACCATCATACTCATCATGGGCTGTTTCTAAAATCTACCACCATACTCATCATGGGCTGTTTCTAAAATCTACCACCATACTCATCATGGGCTAGCTTATCTGAAATGTACCACCATACTCATCATGGACTGTCTGGCTATATCTGAAATGTACCACCATACTTGTCATGGGCTGTCTGGCTGTATCTAAAATCTACCATCTTACTCGTCATAGGCTGTCTGGCTGTATTTAAAATCTACCACCTTACTCTCCATTGGCTGTCCGGCTGTATCTGAAATATACCATCATACTCATGGGCTGTCTGGCTGTACCTAAAATCTACCATCATACTAATCATGGGCTGTCTGGCTGTATCTAAAATGTACCACCATACTCATCATGGGGTGTCTGGCTGTATCTAAAATCTACCATCATACTCGTCATGGGCTGCCTGACTGTATCTGAAATGTACCACTATGCTCATAATGGGCTGTCGTTGCCATTATTTGAAATGTCACCATACTCGACCTGGGCTGTCACAGCCTATATCTTGAACATACTGTGCTCAGCATGGCCTGTCACAGCCTGTATGTGAAAAAAAAGTGCTGGCACTGCCTTAATCTGAAAGGAACCACCATAATCATCTTGGGCTGTCACTGCCTTTGTCTTTATGTGGTATTGTAATTGGAAAATGGGTTTTGCACCACAATTTCACTTCCAGGCTTGTATGCTGACCAAACATTTTTGAGAGGTACGCTTTGGTTAAGGAAGATACCTATTGATTTTGGGATATAAAGGTTAATGGTCATTATAACTTGAAAAGTGGAGTTTGCACAGTAAATTGTCTTCTAAAGAAAGTTCCTTGGGTTCTTAGATTTTAGGGTCTAAAGTTAGGTCAGGGTCATGTGAGAAAATGGTTTCTGCACAATAAGTTTATTTAAAAACTGCATACCATGACCACTGGTCTAGATCATCAAGACCTGTTGCCCATCTAGTGGACTATTAAGTATTGGTGGCCAAAAAGTGTATTGTTTACAGTACATTTGTAAAAGTTTTTAATACGTTAAATATTTCACCAAAACTGAGTCTTTGGCACTTGTAGATTGAACTTAGTATTCAGTAATCTTTTTCAGGCACACCCTGGTGAAATGGTGGGAGCCCTTGCTGCCCAGTCTTTGGGAGAACCTGCCACTCAAATGACCCTCAACACATTCCACTATGCTGGTGTGTCAGCCAAGAACGTCACTCTAGGTGTACCCAGGTTAAAGGAGATTATCAACATTTCCAAGAAGCCCAAAACACCTTCACTTACTGTGTTCCTTGTCGGCCAAGCTGCTCGAGATGCTGAGAAAGCAAAGGTGAAATTTAAATACTTTATACTGTGGTTGCCTACTATGTGGGAAAGTCGAGTTTGATGTTTTGTGTTGCATTGCATTTGAAAATGTGCAACTTAATGTTTGTTATATGACTTTAGACTATAGTTACAACTTTTATTTGAATGTGACATATGTCTTTTGAAACATTTCACCAGAGAGATTTATTTTTTTTGTAGAAATTTTTTTGTAGATTTTGTTACAGAACGTAGAGTTGGTAACATGATAGGCATCATTTCATATCTGGTTGA
Source organism: Megalonaias nervosa (assembly GCA_016617855.1). Classification (NCBI taxonomy): domain Eukaryota; kingdom Metazoa; phylum Mollusca; class Bivalvia; order Unionida; family Unionidae; genus Megalonaias; species Megalonaias nervosa. The sequence continues at coordinate 49,348 of JAECUM010015893.1, read as the reverse complement.
CCACCTGTGAATATTTTATGTACTCACCACAAGACATTTTTATGTTGTAATGTCCTTCCATCAGTTCTCTATTTTGTTTCTCCACCATCTGCTGTTACCAAACATTGTAAGTAGCTTGCATTTAGGGCAAGGAAGAAATCTGTTAAATTTGGGTTGACGAGGTCAGTGATCAGGTAAGTGACTTTAAGAAGAAAAATGGTTTCTGCACAATATTTCAAGTTCTTAGTCATTTACTTTGACTAGTCTTTTTTGTGGTTTGTGTTTGAAATAAGGAAGACAACTATTTTTTAATCAAAAAGGTAAAATGTCAAGGTCACTGGAATGAAAATAGACCATTCCAACAAAATTAATTTAGTATCACATGCCTTGACAAAAAAATTTTTTAGGTGATGGTCATTTGATACTAGAAAGATACCTGTTGATTTATGGGATTTAAAAGTCAGAGGTTAACGCCAATGGTACTCCAAGAAAGAAAATGGTTTGGAAAGAATAATGTAAGCCCTATACCACAAACCATGATCATACTTTGCGAATTTGCATTGGACACGGTGGAAAGGTACTTGTAAATGTTCAAGCCAATACAATAAAGATCAAGGTCAGGAACAAAGAAGAATAATGGTTTCCATATAATAATGACATTGCAGGCTTATAATGTATTGTTAATTGTACTCTTGCCCAGCTTTAAATTGATTTTTAATCATTATCAGTTTCAGAACTCCGGTTGGCACTGATTTAATATATTCTGCTCTGTCTTAATTTGGCAAGACAGATTTAGGTCACTGTGTCTAACATTGTTGTTCTGGGAGTTGCCACTTGTTAAGTCTGGTTTTCAGGATCCAGTTTGCATCAGATTTCATGGATCATCTATGTTTTGGCCACAGTATCACATTATTTTCAGTTCAGAGGTCAAAGGTTATGCCCACAGGAGCTAAAACTCTCATTCTGGGTTACAATTGACAAGTCTGCTGTTCTCAGGTTTTCCTTGCACACTTTTTTTTTCTAGCTCTACTTTTCGTAGACCAGGCATCTGTTATAGCTGCCATTTTGAAAATGTTGCCATAACTCTTGGATGGACCCTCAGTGACACTAAGTCTGATCTGACACTCATTATGGCCACCATAGTAGCCATCTTAGAACCTTGTTATTGCTACTTCTGAATGGATGGTCATTTTTGACCAGGGTGGGGAGGCACCAAAAGCATTCTTATGATGTCTAGCTGATCCGGAATGAAGATGGTACAGGCCTTTCATCCAATGTGGCATCAACATTGTTGATCACTTGGCAGTTAAAATGGATAAATGGACCTAACTACTCATTCTTGGAAATTCTATTCAGCCAGTAGAGTGTCAAACCCTCAGTTGCATTTGTGCAAAGGCAGTGCTTTTTAAAGTCTCTGATCAACTGGTTCAAAATCAAAGTCACTGAACATGAAATTTAAAAATTTTCAGAATTTTTAATATGTAAAAGCTGTGTTTGGCCATAGGGGTGACGTCAACATTTAACCTTTTGATGGCTATTTTTTTGTTCTCTTGTCAAGTTGTATTTTTAACAGTGGTTTAATTTACATGGTCTCATTGTGTTTTGTAGGATGTCCTGTGTCGATTGGAGCATACAACCCTTAGAAAGGTGACCAGTAACACAGCCATTTACTATGACCCAGACCCACTAAACACTGTGATTTCTGAAGATCAGGAATGGGTCAATGTATACTATGAAATGCCTGACTTTGATGTAACACGAATCTCTCCTTGGCTACTTAGAATTGAGCTTGATAGAAAGAGGATGACAGACAAGAAACTAACCATGGAACAGATTTCTGAGAAGATCACAGCTGGTGAGTTTATTCTGACCATAGATGCTGACAATGCTTATAGTGTAACTTTTGCCCTTACGTATGTGTTGCACCTTTTTGTTAATGCCAGTCATGTCCAGGTACTCAATATGATGTGGAACAGTGGTTCATCGTGGTACGAAACTGGCTATTAAGCTATCACAGTTTTATTTCATTATTTCAGTGTAAAATTGGTATTTACAAAACATGATAAATGTCATGAGACTTATTTTCTTAAAATTAATAGTAACATTTTCCCATGTGATAAAATTTTCATTAAAACCAGTTTTTTCTGAAATTTGATAATGGAGCATTCTGTAATATCAAGTCTTCATCACTGAGAAGCTGCCATTAATGAATAAGTATTTTATTTTGACATCAATCACAGATCAACCTAATTGCCAGTTTGTAGCAGATTTGTCAGTGATGTCTGAATACAACGATAGGGACCTGAGGATACTCTGTATAGGATTTTTTTTTTAATCACAAAGTAACCTCTGGTCACTTTATGTACGGCCTAGTGAAAAATTTTACAATGCAATTAGCATATGGACTTAAAAGATAAACCTTGAAACAAATGGTAAAATCCATGAGATGATAGCAGCATTTTAGCATTGAGTTGTTTTGGTGGAATTAGAGATTGCTAAAATGGCATTGAGTCAAGGACATTTACAGTATGGTTGCCATGTAAATAATGTAAGATATGGTATTCTTTTTACTGGTGATCTTGAATTAGAAGATTATTTCCCACAGAAGATCTTTGTATCTTTAAATTGTAATTACTAAGGCTGTTAAGTTCAGAAGGAAATGGTAAACATTTACACACCAATGGAACATGAAACAATTCCATTAAAAAGAGGTTAATCAACTTGCATGCCAGAACTGACAGTTTGTGGCAGATGGTCTTTTCATTATGGATATTGACTGCTTCAGTGGCCTAGTGATTAGAGCGTCCGCCTCGGATGTGGGAGGTCATGGGTTTGATCCCCGGCCAAGTCATACCAAAGACTTATAAAAATGGTACTAACAGCTGCCTCGCTTGGCGCTTAGCATTACGAGGTTAGTGTTAGGACTGGTCAGCTTGGTGTCAGGATAATGTGACTGAGTGGGACATCATGCTACATGTCTGCGGCATGATGCCTCAGTGCTAGACATCACTGTAAACTGCCACACTGCAGACATTGTAGTGATATGACTGAAAATTTTTTAAAGCTTCATTAAAAAATCCAAATCATACACACATTATGGATATTATGAAAAGTAAAGTCTTAATTAATTATGAAAATGAGTATTATCTGCAATAATTCATATTCATCAGTAGGGTTTCTTAGCCATATACCTAAACTTAGTCTGCTATTTTTATGCCCACTACATGTATGAAGAAAGTAAGATGAGGTACATTATGAAATGCAGCCTGACTTGTCGCTCTGACAGATTGCTTGATGATTCCATAAAGTACATTAATTTATACAAGATTAAAGTTGATTTCAATTTGCCCTGGTAAATCAGTTTCTTTAAATCAGTTGTGCATGTTGATCAAAAGTTACAAAATGTGTGTATATATTAGTGATGACAACAGAAAGAATAATGCCCACCACAAACATAACCTCATGGACAGGATAAAGAAACATGTAAATTTAATCACCAAAATTTACAAGTAAACAATTGCAGACTTTTTCTCAATTTTCAATACATTATTCATGAACAGGTCAAGGGACTCGTGTTTTTAAATGTTTTCCAGGGTGTCAGAGTCCCTGTAGATGCTTGGAAACCCTTGAATTCCTTAGATGTCATGGAAAACCCTGAAAAAAGACAAATTTTAATGTAATCCTGGAATTCTCGGGAAATCCTTGAAAATGAAAATTAATGCAAAAACAAGCTATGTGATCTCAAATGATACTTTTGTGATTTTCTGTAACTGTCAGGCTTTGCCTGGATGCTGTTTTTTGCATGTACACATGCCCGGAAGACAAAATTCTGAGCATCATGGCTTGAAAATCAAGAATTTTTTTTTTTTTTTTTTTTTTTTTTTTTTTTTTTTTTTTTCCTCTTTGTTGATTATGTCTTCAGGTAATGTGATATCAATGGGTGAAAAAATGCTTTGAAATCTCAGGCAAAAGGTGCTAAAATCAAATGGCAGTCTCGGAAGCAGTGGCTGTTGCATCATCTTCTGTCCGAAAGCCAACCTGGATCCTCGAAAGCCTATCAACATAACAAGCTCTAATCCCTAAACAGCCTTCCTGTCAGTTGATGACATCATTTGTATCGAAAGAAGACACTTTGCAGACTGACGTTATTGGGGCTCTCGTTTAACATGGGAATAGACAAAGTCTTTGCCACCATGTTCCTAGATAGCAACATCACTAAAAACTTTTCAAGTGGCAATAAAAATACTTCGTATCTAACCTGTTTTGGACTAGCCCCATACCTCGTTATGGTTCTAAAGGAAAAATTGGAAAAACAAACAAGTTGTTGTTTTCAACGAAAACATCAGCAAGTGATTACAAAACAAGTGGATTTCCACCTTAGTTTTGGGAGGGTCAAGAAGTCATACATTGGTACTTGAAACATCCGATTACAAAACAAGTGGATTTCCACCTTAGTTTTGGGAGGGTCAAGAAGTCATACATTGGTACTTGAAACATCCTTGTAAAGGGCTTGAATTTTGTCAAATTATAGTCAGTAGTCAGATTATTCAGAGTTCAAATAAAATGATACAAAATTACATTAGTGAGTGACAACTCCACATCAAAAGTGCCTTCTAATGCCCCAGGTATGATATACTGGAACAGCCCCAAGTAAGAGGCCTGTCAGTTTTGGGTTCAGAGTTCAAGGTCACTGGGCCAGAGGAGGAAAAAGGGTTCTTACAGATATTTTAGTTATTGACCATTCACCTTGACAAAAATTTGTGGCTAACGTGTATGTTAGGTAAAAAGAAACCTGTTGATTAGGGGGTCAAAGGTTAGCATCACTGAATGAAAGAAGAAAATTGTTTTCTATAAAACTTATGTTCAAGATCTACCTCGAGCAAAGTTTGCATATGGAAGAGGCCTGTTGATTTGGGAGTCAGATCAGAAAAGTTCAGGGTTATTGTAGCTCAAACAAAAGTTGGTTTTGCAGAATAACTTGTGTTCTAGAGCAAGTTCCAAGACCATACTTTGTGAAAAGCTTGCACTTGGGTTAATCAGCAAGCTAGATTGTGGAGTCTAATGGTCAGAAGTCATTGTCATGGTAAGTCTCTTCACATTGTTTATAGTTCAAGACTGCAAACCATGACCATTTCTCCACTTCATATTACAACATACATGCCAACCATTATGCTTTTGGCATATTCATTATGCTTTTATGGTATATTAAAAAATAACATAAGAATAAAGCAATACAGGTTGTGTTTTCATTTTTATAATCATCTCTTTGATTCCACTCATCATGTAAATTTGAGATTATTCTTAAAGAGACAACTTGCTTAAGAATAATGTACAATAACATTTGATTATCCCAGACTTGCATGTGGTTTCCTAATTTTCTGTTTGTGGGAACTATAAATGACACAATTCCAAGAAAACATTGGTTTCTTCAATTTGAAAATATGCCTCACAAAATCATGAAGGTAGTAATAGAATTTGTTAGTGGACCAGTCTATCGTCTTAAAGAAAATGGAACCAGGTGAAACAGACTTTATCGATGTGACTCGTGGATGTTAAATGACTGAAAAATTTTGAGCAGATATATCATTTAAAACTTCAAAATATGTAAGATCAGAATAAGACAAATCAATAGCACTTTACATATTTGAAATGGAGAATATGAGAGTGAACTAATATGATTATGATTGTGCACATTGTCTTGCTCATTGCAAAGTATGCAGACTTGGTGTAGTGAAGTTTGACAAATAGACTATTTAAAGCAAGTATTGTAGATAAATAATTTGCCAGCATGTTTTGTGTTTGTATTATGTTACTAATCCACATATATTTTGCCCATTGTGACAAGAATTTTATCCAGCAGCAGACGAAGTTATCACCAGAAATAAATCTAACATTTTTCACACAGTGTACTGTAATTATGGCATGTAATATATAGATTACACTTTTTATTCTCAGATAAAACACCTTTTTGCCTCTTAAATCTGCTATAATTACACATATACTTTCGGGGTTGGCATGCATGTTACAGTTAAAATCTTCAGCGTAATAGAGCGGAAAAATTCACTTGGTGTGATTCACCAGTCTTCATTTAATGTGAGAAAAATGTTAGTAGTAGAATGAACAACACAGACCCCGCTCTGCTGGCACATTATGTCACAGCAGATCAAGGACTGTGTAGTTTGCAGTTGGACTGGACTAATAAACAAGTATATACTATAGATGCAAAAATATCCAAGCTTACATTATTAATGATACTAATTCTCAACATTTCTTTTTGTTTCTTTCAAGGCTTTGGAGATGATTTGAACTGCATCTTCAATGATGACAATGCAGAGAAGTTGGTGCTGAGAATAAGAATCATGAATTCTGATGAGAATAAGTACCAAGATGTAAGTAAAATGTAGCTTTTCAGTTGGTTCACTGAACTTAACTACACATTGCAGTTCTGCAACAAGAAAGTCTTAAAATGTTCAAAACAATACTTTCAAGATAAGTGAGGCCTATATCATATTGATGTAACTTATTAAGGCAGCGATGTAACTTTGTATAATTATGCAGTACCCTTCTTTCAGGGCTAGTGACATCATCATAGTTCATGACGACAGACATGATTTTTCTCCGTTTTAAAGCCGAATTCCACTTTTCTCTTGACTTGAATCAGATTTTCTTGATATAGTCCGTTTTTTATATCGTCTCCGATCCAGTTTTTAACGGTCTGTCCGGTCCCATTCCGCAACGACCCTTGTAAAGTATTTGTTCCATATATTAGTTAGCACATGACTCGTAAAGAGTATTCTGATTGGTCAAAAGTTTAAATTCATCCAATGAATCGTCGTGTAATGGAAACTTACGGCAATGGAAAGAAGAAGCCTGCTTGCAAAACATGGCGTCCCGAGTTGTTGGGAGAGACCATGACACGAAAAGTTTAGATAAAGGTTTTAAAAACGTATGGAAATGGGAATGGCTGGAGTGAAAAGTTGACGGAAATTTAGTTGGTCAGTTTATAAGAAAACTGAATGCTAGAGGACTGGCATTTTGTGACCTCTGCAAGAAAGATCTGAATTACGGTAATCGCGGTTGGAAGAGTTTGGAACAGCATGTACAAAAGAAGCTGCATACGGAAAAATTGAAGCTCAAAAGGCATCTGGAAAAAGTGCAGTTAATTACTATAAGAAGAAAGATTTCTTGCATGAGAGAACAGATGCAGCCTTCTGTCAGAATATGTGTACTGCATGTCGCAAATACAAGTACTAACTTGAAAAGGCTGTCGTTGAGAAGGAATAGAAACAATTGCACATTGAGCCAAAAAAGTCATTGGTGACAAAAAGGAAGGCTAAAGAAATCTTTGCCAAAGCCGTAAAAAGATCTTGACTGGCATATCAACAGGTTCTGTCCAGTGGAGAAAAAGACAAGTGAATGTATGGGATTATTTGTATATAGTTGTTGTACTTGGTTTATTTTACAGATTTGTTATGAAAAGAGAGAAGTATAATATGTTTGCTGAAAAAATTGACAAATTAATGTGACTTTATTACGATGTGAACACTGACATGCACATGAAATAATTTCAGCATCAGTAGTATTGGAGGACAAATTCATGTGACAATAAATACTGTGAAATTATTCAATTCAGGTTGAACATTTTTGGTAAGTTTATTAGTTTTTCAAATGATTATTTTGTTTTATAGTATGATCATAAGTTGCACCAGGATCAGTTTTTTATGATTGTAAAATGCGTTTTTGGTCGGGGGCCTTCTGCCCCCTGGACCCCGGGATCGGGGGAGCTGCCCCTCGAGACCCCGTTGGGGGAGGACCCCCAAACCCCCCTTAAAATTTTTTCAGCTTTTTTTATGGAATATCAAAATCATGTCTGACAAGAACAAGTGATTGGTATTAGAGAAAAGAACAAGGATGTAGCTTTACACTGAAGCCAAGTCATATAGACATATTGTGCACTTTTTTGTTTAATAAAACGCAATTTTATAGCCCAATTTTCTTTACTAAATAAATCACTGGTGCCAGGACCAGAATTTTGTCCAAATTTTAGGCTTCCTTTTGTTAGATCTGTAGCAAACCTGATCAGACTTAATATGGACAGATGAATGTTTGCAGATCTTGGTGCAGTATTGAGATTTGGAGTAAACGGGGCCAAACGCAAAATTCAGTAGTCTAATAAAACAAAAAAGTAATAAATAAATATCCAAATTTCACCCATTTGCATCTGTGCAAGCCTAAGAACAAATCCGAAACAACTCTTTCATATGTAAGGAACTGTACGAAAACTTAGACATGTTTGGCGTCAGTTGGAAATTACAAGAAAACTTTCTCTTTTACTCTCATTTTATCCAGTGATGCTTCTTAAACTTGTACCATTAGCTTTGACACTGATGAATTATTGTCTCATTCATGTCTGCATGTGACACAGTTTGCCCATGTGAGAAGGCCATGCGTGATTTGTCTGTCCCACATGAATGCAGTCATTGACAATCGATGGTGTCATTATGTGTAGAACATGAACATCTTAGTGTTTTTTGCATTCAGATAGTCATCTTTATTTACAGCAAATTTGTTTCTTCTTTTTAAGGATGAAATTTTTTCAATAAAATTCTCTGTATTTGTGAAGATACATCCATACTTTTTTCAATATTATTTCTTGATGAGAAACGAGTAAAATTTTGCTTTGATGTGGGACAAGGAAATTCTGCTCTAATGCCTATGATGGATTCTCTTAATTCCTACATCAAAGGTTGGACAATACAGTGAGCATATGTTCATGAAAATGATTAATTTGCATTCGCAGACAGCCACTTGATCTTACTCGCATCAGCAGGTATTGCTTTTCTGGCAAGGGTGTTGTTGTCATTGACAGTATGAAGGGTTTCTTTTTTAGCTTTCTGTTGACATTTTTATAAGTCATATTCCTAATTTACTAGTTCACAAATAATGCATATTACACTGCTAAACCTTTGTTTTAGTTAGCTCAAAAGCCAGCCAGGGTGTAATCTTAACATGTTCATATAGATTGGCTCCAACTGTAAACAGCATAGACCCTGATTAAGAATCTGTTTTAATATGCTTGACAGATGCATGCAAATTTCTTTCAAAACATCATTAGGGCTGTTCGAGTAAAACTTACCTGGGACCAGGGAAGGTACTTTAAATATGGAATAGTCACCAGTATATGCAATTTAGAATTTTTCTTTCTTTTTAAATTGAACCGTATGAAATCAAAGTACTCCGGCATATATTTAAAAAAAACTGCCTTCCCTGTGTACAATATATGTTTAAGTCGAACAGCCCTTACACTACAATCAACTAATTTCACAAAAATTGCATTATATTTTCTAGTCCTACTTTTTCTTCATTATATCCATCCTATATTAAAATATAATTCAATTTTTTCCAATGGTGGCATGGTCCATGCTAAATTTTCAGTAATATAATAGACCTTGCTGAGCTGTCGCCACAGTCTGCCAGCATATCAGGGTCATTGAGCAGAATTAAAAGATGTTCCCATTATAGGCAGTGTGAGTAGTTCATGCAAGGTCTGGTTTTCTCCAGTTACACAAATAAGTGACAAATGACAAAAATTGATCATTTTAACTGACTAGAGGATCTTCTACTGCAGGAGGAGGAGATAGTGGACAAGATGGAGGATGATGTCTTCCTAAGATGTATTGAGGCCAATCTTCTCTCTGACATGTCATTGCAAGGCATTGAGACCATTGCCAAGGTTAGTCAGATGTTCTGTTGTTACGATTTTTATACCCTACCATGTCCATGTTTGACTGTCGATAAATTTGTGGTGAGTTTTTTGTGCACTGTTGGCTAGAAGGTCAGACAGAGAAAGATTGGCAGGCATTACTGCTAGTGTTGTAGTTATGTTCTGTATCCCTTGAGAGTTAATTTGTGCATATAGGGGTATTGCCTCACCATTTTTACTTTTAGGTCAGTTTGAACACTGCTGATTATAGTCATGAAAAATATCTGGGTATACATCTTCAGACATGTCAGCCATTCTGGATTTTACAGAATTAGTACACAATTTGTGTGAAAATTCTGTATCAAGAATTTCCAGAAAATCTACATTATATTGAATAGAATATTAGACTGGAGATTTCTGTGTGAACACGGGTAGTAAGAAAAGGACTTAAGTTCCTTTGGAATGGACTTGTATCTATAATATAGCTTCTTACTTTAGGATGGACTTGTATCTAATATAGCTTCTTTAGGATTGACTTGTATCTTAATATCGCTTCTTTAGGATGGACTTGTATCTTAAAATAGCTTCTTACTTTAGGATGGACTTGTATCTAATATAGCTTCTTTAGGATGGACTTGTATCTTAATATAGCTTTTTTAGGATGATCTTAATATCAAATATAGCTTCTAACTTTAGGATGAACTTGTATCTATAATATAGCTTTTTACTTTACAATGGATTTGTATCTATAATATAGCTTCTTACTTTACAATGGACTTGTATCTATAATGGAGCTTCTTACTTTACGATGGACTTGTATCTATAATAAAGCTTCTTACTTTATGATGGACCTGTATCTATAATATAGCTTCTTACTTTACGATGGACTTGTATATATAATATAGCTTCTTCCTTTACGATGGACTTGTATCTAATACAGCTTCTTTCTTTAGGATTCACTTGTATCTAATATAGCTTCTTAATGCTAAACATGAAGAATGTACATAACAAGAAACCAGTCATTTAGACTGTAAATGAGTGAAACATGGTGGCAGAATGAACAGGTAAGATTGGTACAGAGAACTTGTGAGAAAAATTAACGTTTATCTTTATTGTTTTGGGAAAAAAAATGCTGAAGGACTTAAAGGTTCTGGAATTGAAGAAATAATTGTCATTGGACTCTTAATTGTTACCGATTGTATTGGCTTATAGAAAGATACGGTATGATTATATAGAAGTTTTGTTTTACATTTAATGAACATCTTGTCCATTCCAGACATGCTCTCTATTTTCTGAAAAATTTACACAAGGATTACAGATAAGCATGCTTCTGGATATGCATCCGGAGGAGTACAACACTGTACCAAAAGTAATTCACTGTGAATGACTTTCATGCTCCCATGATCATATACACGTTATATTTAGGACAGTTTCTCGGACGCTATTGAATGTACAAAAAAGTAGGTCACTGTGACCTTTTCTCACTTGGTGGCTGTTCACCACTGATGTTTAGATGATTTTTTTTTTACCATACCATGTTGCCTATACGGTCATCATAGAGGATGTGAGCATAAGTCCTGACAGGTACTTCATCACCATATCAAAGGAAAGATATTGAACTAAATCACCCACATGGGTTTGTCTTCATTGTCACTTGGTATGGGCGCCAGGTGGCTGATTGCTCTAAGATGCTCGCTTTTAACGATCACTGACATCTCGCCACTGTCCGCAAGGGTCCTATTCTCTGGTTTGGCCATCATGGGTATGTGAGACAGCTTGCCAGTAGCTTCACATATTGAGGTTTTTCCAGGTTCTTCTTCCACCAGATATACCTATCTTGCACTGAAAAAATTGCTTTAAACCCACAGCAACAACAGCAACAACAAATACAAAAAACTTTTGTCAGAATAGATGTGTGAGCTAGAACTGCTGACTTCTGGTTCTTGGCTGTTTGGTTTATTGTTTTTTGCTTAGTTTTTTTACAATACAGACATTGGTATATGCATATTGGAGATTTTATTTGTGGAGAATTCATTTGTGTGAAATCTGTAGTCCAAGGGCTAATAATCTTGAAGCAAATATTTTAAACATGCTAGAAATCTAAGCTTAAGTTAAGCATACTGAGATGGTCTGGAACTAAATGAACCACTTGGGTGTTTCAAATAAACAATCTTCTTCATGTTTTTTGTCACATGTATTTAACTAGTTTGCACATGCTCATAATTTTGCCAACTACTTGAATGTAGTAGGTCAGACCTGCAATTATTTACTATTGGCAGTAGGTCTATTGTCCTTTAATTACACACTTGTGGAAAAGTATAAAAATATGATCATTGCAGTTAAATCCAGAAAAACTGGCTTGTCTGTGTTTAATACAGATCTGGGCTTGATATTAAATTCAATGTAGTCAGGGAATCGGTCTAACTTTTACAGTAGTCAGTGATGCATATTGAGCGCAGGCTCATCCCTATCGTAAGGAAGATTTAATTTATTTTGAGGTTGAACAAATGACAAATGGACTAAATTTATGCAAATACACAAATTGTCATTTAATTAATAATTTGTTACTTTTGGAAATGAATAATTCATAAAATGGGTATTTATTAAAACAAGTGGTAGAAGGTAACTTGTGTATACTAAAGATGCATGGGAGCAAGATCTCGGAACAGAATTTCCCATGGTGCAGCTGATTTCAGATTAACCAGATATTAAAACCTGTTAATGTTTACTGAGCACATGATCAAACTTTTGTTGAAATAATATAAGTGTCCAAGGAAAATATAATATATTGCAGACCACAGGTTATAGTGGCAAAACTGTCAAAGAAAACAAGATTATCTCATACTTATAGTAGTGTTTGTGCAGTATGGATTATTATTTTCCCTTGTCCAACTAAAATGTGTTCCTCAAATTTGGAGGGTCAGGGACAGTGTAGGATCAAGTTGGTGCTTACAGCATTGTCCAGAAATGGCAATGAATGAACAAATACGCTTTGAAGATGAAAGGGACAATATACCTCTTTACATGACATTTACGTTTATTGGACATCATGTGTTGATCTGAGTATGTCTCCAGGCAGGAGAGATGTTTGCCATTACTACTTGAAATTGGAAAAAACAACAAAACAATAAAGGATCCAAAAGATTGTTGGGTTGAGAGATCTAGCTAGAAACCATTGAGCTCCATATGGTTCCATCGGGTCTAGGACTGCAGTTTCTGAACTGTACTTGAGGAAGTTGAGGTTTAAATTTATTTTACACACTGATTTAGTTGAACATGTTTGCGTTCACTGCATTAGTCCAGATAACATATCTGAACTTTTTTAATACACATTTCTACATTTAAAATAGTATTGCATGATATTTCATTACATCTTACTGAAAAGTGGTCTTACGGAAAATTTGGACTGCCTGACTGAGAGGGTCTTGCTAGGGTTGGCAGGTCTGGTAGGTTGATAAGTCTGAGATTAACTGGTCATATGGAAGGTTTGAACTATAGGTAGATTTTACCCAGTTCATTGTACTATATCAGCTTAGTTTTATTTGCATACCTAAGTGCTAGTAATGTTGAAATCAATGAACCCATCATGTGAGGTCGTTTGCAGTCGTTAGTTGGTTAAAGATAAAAAGAAGCTACATTCACATTTAGGCATGATGTATTTGTCCAGTTTTCCTGGTTAGATAGTTTGTATATCTATGATGACATTTGTGTTGATTTTAATAAATTTATTTGATACTTAATTGGGCTTCATAATACAAAACTTGGAACTCAACTAATTAAAATTATGCCCAAATGTGGGTCATTTGTGTTGGGACATGGTAGCAGTACCTATTTTTTACAATTACGGGGTAATGGACACAGACACAATTCTCCCAACAGTGTTGTTTCCAGATGATCTTAAGTTGCCCAAATCACAGCTGTTGACCCATATTTCTGTTTAATGATATAGGTCTACATGCATCTGCCAAACACAGATGACAAGAAGAGAATCTTCATCACTGAGGAAGGAGAATTCAAGTCTGTGGCAGAGTGGATCCTGGAAACCGATGGTACTGCCCTAACTAAAGTCCTTAGTGAGAGGAATGTGGATCCAGTTAGAACCACCACCAATGATATCGTGGAAATCTTTGCGGTTTGTATATTAAAGAGATTATTTTTAGGGATCTCATAGATTACAAATGGACCCCTTTATCAATGCATGTAGTCACTTATTCCAGTGTGAAATATTTCAGAAATGTAAAGAATTTAAAAGCAATGTATCCCAACATTTTTTTTAAAAGTCTCCCCAGAAAAAATAGTTCTTTGACCCAATAAGAGGCTTAATCACCCAATTTCCAGTCACCTTACAGAATATGCCTTTGGTGATAACATATAAGATTGTAGGTTTTCAGATACAAGGTAATAATGTGTTAAAAGGTCGACAATAATCAGATATTGTTACAATATTCGAATTCAGCTCGGTGAATTTAAGAAAATGTATCACTTAGTTCCAATCGTGCTTCTCTTCAGATATATTTTTGGCATCTGTCTTGGCTAAATTTATACAATTTGCCAATTCACAACACTCAGTAATTATACACCTACAACATTCTGTAAATATACACCTGTAATGCTGTGACCCAGTCAAACCATAAACTTTTCCTTTTCTGAGTGATAACTTCAGTTTTACAGCACATGCCATGAAGTACTTGTACTTAAAGTATATAAGAGGGCTATTGATATTGGTGACAAGGTCAGAGGTCATGGTCATTGTGGCTTTTAAAAAAATTTGGGTATTTACAGCATAACTTTTATTCTAGTGTAAAGTCCCTTGACCAAACTCTGCGGATAGCTTGCATTTAAATTAATAAAGCAGGTTGGATTCTGGACCAAAAAGGTTGTGGTCTTAGTAATTAATCAGAAAATTGTGGGGGAGGGGGTTTGCACAATAACATTGGTTCAAGACTACATTCCTTGATCAAAGGTCAGGATCATCGAGACCAACTGGTCAGTTTTCTCTGTTGTCAACAATGCTGTAATAGTGCCTAGGTGACAACAGTAAAGCGCCGATTATCTGGGTGCCAGTTCAACAAATATTAGTTCATACTGACTGCTATGTGCCCTCAAATTTTTACTTACGACAAGGTGCATTATCTGCAAATGAAAATAATTTGCCAAACAGAACACCAACATAGGGTAGCACAAATCAGAAATGAACATAATCAGTAGGCCTGGCAATGGGTATCTGGTGTCCTGGTATGCACCCATTGATAATAAACCTGGGTAATAAAATGAGCCATCAGGTACCCATTTACCGTATACAAGTTTCTACCAGTGCATGTGGGCCCATAAGCCCTTGTAAAGGCAGCAGTCACTTTGTTGTCAAGTTGACAGTCCTATGTTTTGAGCTGCCATTTCAATACATGTACTTTTTCAGTGCCAAGTAGAGTTTTCTGTCTCCTCCAGTAAATATTTGACCTTAATCTCATAGCTTGTTTTCCCACATGACAACCTTTTGAGCTGCAAGTGTGATACTTGCTCAGCGGCAAGTAACAGAGGGTGGTTATTTGATCTTGCTGCTCAGTTGACACATGTTCAGTTGCAACCTTTAATAGATTTCACAAACTGTATAATCAAAGTGTTATTTACAGAGTCCCAGCTCAGTCTCTACATAAGCACCTGCATATGACAGTGAGGCCAAAGAAAGAGTCGGACAATATTTGCATTGATTGCGCCTTGACGATTTACTAGATATGTTTCGTCAACCATTTGCTTGTTTTACGTACTTCATATTTTGATATGAATAAATACATAATGAACAGTTCTTTTATTTACTCTTCGACCACCAAACAAATACACTTTTGCATGCCGTTTGTGCCACCGTCAACTTGCAACAAAGCAGTTTAGGTTTGTACACATATAAAACAATTTCCTATTGATCAGGTACTTGGGTAACCGATCATTAGAATCAACAGGTACCTGATAAATGGATGTTTAGCAAACTTTTGACAGCCCTAATAATCATATATAATCGCATACAATTGGACTTAAAATGGTATCATGAAAAACTAGATTATCCTTTTAAAGCAACAGTAAGTGTAACAGGAGATGCAAAGAGAGGAAGTTTATTTTAATGCCAGTTGTCTCAATTGATGCTATGACAGTGTGTTACGGAAATCTAAAGCTAATCAAGTATGTTTAAAGTCTCATAACTGTCCAATCAAAGGCAATCTGTTGTCCAAGCCTTTGAAATTCACTTTCAATCAGCAGTTTTCTGAACAAACTATATGTCCTCTGATCTCTAATGGGTCTGGATAGTTGGCATTGGTCTGTATTAAAGACGGTGTCGGCATTCAATGTGCTTTTACATGGTACTCTATTATTTCATGCTACTATCTCTTTTGGACTATGTCCACATTGGAAGGGCACATGAGACAGCCCTTCTATAGACTGATTTATTATGGTTAATCAAAAGTGTCTCAGACAGTGCAAGCCTATATTTAATTGGTAGTGAACTTTATCAAATTCCATTCAAGAAAATATTTTATCAAGACTAGTTTGATAGAAACTGTTGCTTTTGTAGACTCTGGGAATTGAGGCAGTGCGGAAGTCAATAGAGAAAGAAATGAACCATGTCATCTCATTTGATGGTTCCTATGTGAACTACCGTCACTTAGCACTGCTGTGCGACTGTATGACAGCCAAAGGTCATCTGATGGCTATCACTCGTCATGGTGTCAACAGACAGGAGACGGGCGCCTTGGCCAGGTGTTCTTTTGAGGAAACCGTAAGTATGAGGCTGTTCAGTTACAGAACGAGATAGGACTTTTGTTTACTTTCTCAACTAGCATCTAGATTGAAGTGAATATTTTTTTTAATCTCTCTGTCACTTGTTTGTTTTCACTTTGAAAATTATATCCTTGAAGCTTTGTTTTTCCTGAAATTTGTATAAAATACAGAGGGCCTGACAGGTTGGCAGTAGTTTGTATACACCTGCTAAAGGATAGGGCATAGTTCTTCTGTCTGTCCATCTAGCTGTTCCCAGTTTCGTTTCCACATGGTAGCAACATGCTCTTGTTACTCGGATCATATAACTTGTACAGAATTCTAAATTGCTACACATCAAAACTGCCTCCTTGGGTCCCAAGTACTGCAACCATCCCATTGTTATTATTACTTTTAAAAATTAAACCCTTTGGTTCTGTTTTAAAAAAGTCTTGCCGTCATTGGACTTGTTCATTCTAGCTTAATTCATCTTATTCTAAAATTTGTGTCTCAACTTAGTAGACTTTTATTTATTGTGTTAGTCTACTGGTCATTTGCCAATAAAAAGCATTACACCAGTATAAGAATTCTTAAATAGTTTATAATTCAAATGTATATCTCACGTAAACATTGATCAAGAGGCAATATTGTGAACTGCAAATCAATACTACAGGTGGACATTCTGGTGGAGGCAGCAGCCCATGCAGAGATCGACCCAATGAAGGGTGTATCTGAGAGTATCATGCTGGGACAGTTGGCCAGGATTGGCACAGGGTGCTTTGATCTCCTGCTTGATGCAGAGAAATGCAAGTATGGCATGGAGATTCCCATGAACATACCTGGCATGATAGGTGGAGGTAAGAACAGACATTGATATCTAGTTTTTCAAAGTGTTTTTTCATTAGTCATTTATTATTTGCAAAATAACTGAGTTGCAGATGTTCCATAGTGCTAGACTTAAAGATTGGTTCTTAAAAAGCATCCCTCAAGCAGAGACTCCGCTACAGTTGTGAAACTACCAGTACTTTGTACCAGCAAGGATGGAAAAGTTGGTGCAAGACCAGATTTTACCAATACAAATGCTTATCAGCCAGTATCATTAATACATGGTTTATCTTTTGCATCAGTTAGGGAAAACTACATTGTAAACAATAATTTAGAAGAAAAAAAATTTATGCATTTTTGACCATTTCACGAGCTGCATTGATAATAGAGTCACAAATCAAGACCACAACAGTAATATAATCCCAAGTCTGAGTTTATTCTGACCCTTCCCACCCTATTTTTAGATATTTTGATATAAATGTTGCAGTGTGGTGTCAACTGCCAATTGAAAAGTTAGAATTTGGCATAGGGTAGCCACTTTCTAGCAGCCCTAGCAAACTTAAATGACCATATCTGCATAAAATCGGCATATAATCAATAGGAAGACGATATATTTTCACAAAAATTGCAAGTATAATATTCAATTATGTCTTTAATCTGCTGACAGACAAGATGAAAACTACAACATTGATGAAATTGGACCTGGTACTTGCCAGTTGTGAGGCTGGGCATATGACTAAACAAATCTCCAAACCTGCATGTCCATGACATCGGAGGTTCAGTAATCATATAATATCAGCAATAAACCCATTTCCAATGTTGCACAGAAAATATGAAAATATTAAATGAAAGTCGTAGTGTTTGTAAAAAGAACTAGAGCATACTTATTTATTCCGAGAACAGCAACCAGAATCCTGTCACAGCAAACTAGAGAAAACCAGATTCGTCAAGCATAGTGCAAATGTCATTGTGGTAGTGATGTGATACCAACAAGAACATTGCTGATATGTGCTCTGGGCTTCATGAATCTGGCTTTTCTCCAGGTGATGGCAAACACCCAACTTTCTGATAGCCAATTGGCTCAAACCCTACTCCCCAACATAAATGTCAAAATATTTTTAAAAATATAGTTATGATACATGCACCACAGGAATGTTTAATGACTTTGTTGAAGTGAAAGCCTTCAACTTCATCATTGCTTGTAAGATTTCACAACTTACAGTCCTCCATAAATAGAAAGCAGGGAATTCCAAACTAAGCTAGTCCCTTGGCAAACAAACACATGGTTATTATTTTGTTTTGAACCAAAATAAATAAAAGGATGGATTAATATCATTGAAACAGAAAATGGGTGTGCTGTAATATTATTGCTTTATGCACCAGCATTTAGTCACACACAACAGCACCAAGAAGGAGAGTGGTCATATCTCTTTGGTAGCTTCAGGCATTGTTTTGACCGCAACTACACATGATGACTATGGCTTCTAGACTTCCTTGTTGCACTGCATCAGGAATCCAATACTATGTTTCAGTAATTTGATAACCATGGGAAATCCAGCCTAATGGCAAGTTCTCAATTTTAACAGACAAGGGAGATAGAATCACACTGCAGTTATATACCATTACACTGCCTGAATCCATCAAGAGTTGAGCAAGTTCTTAATTTGATGTTCTGCTGCTGTTGTCAAATTCTGATCAGAGTCACAAGGGATATGGAACAGTACAGTAGCATGAATAGAATGACTTCTGACAGATTTTTATGTTAAAACAGTTGCCTTTCAAAACTTAAAACACACTTTACAGTTTTCAGTACACATATTTTTAATTGATACAGGGATATATTTTACTGGTGAAAACCGACACATGTCGGTGTAACTGAATCTGTCACATGATACATTTTGTTCCTAGGTAAAAGATCTTTGTGGTTGAAGGGTCTTGGCAAGATTTACCTCCCTTGAAATGGAATTTAATGTTTTTTTTTAAAAAAGTGCTACACCAGCACTAGCAGCATGAGGGCTGTTCCATTTAAACATACATGTTACCCAGGGAAGGCAGTAGTTTAAAAATATATTCCAGGGTACTTTGATTTCACAGAGTTCATATTAAAATGAAAAGAAAATTCTAAATTGCATCAATGGGTGAGTACCCCACTTTAAAGTGCCTTCACTGGGTCCCATATATGTTTTACTGGAACAGCCTTGACAATGGTCTATGTTTGCTTAGTTCTTTGGGGCACATAAATAAAACTACCATTTGTGAAATATTGGCTGGCAAATTTGCACTGAATAACTTGTGCCTGAACTATTACACGTACTCGCAAGTAGATGCCATCTGTTTATTTCTAATGGACACTTGTCAGAACTTGATTGTTCAAATGTCATCCAAACAGTTAAGATTATTGTTACTGCATTTTTATAGGCAATGTTGCATCTTTTCATAATACATTTGGCATAGTTTTATGTCTGCAAAAATAGATTTAACTTTGTTTTCCCCACAGCAGTAGGTAAAGGGAGCATATTGCCTAAGTCTTCAAATCTATGCGCCATCCTGAAACAAATTGAGAATGACAACAAAGAATTGGGCATTGGGCTGTTACATTTGTTTGATGACAAAAAAATTGGACTTTGGGCCATTACATTAAGTTTGACACAAAACAATTGGACTTTAGGCTATTAGATTTAGTTTGATGACACAAAACAATTGAACTTTGGGCCATTACATTTAGTTCGACGACACAAAACAACTGGACTTGGGCCATTACATTTAGTTTCATGACACAAAACAATTGGACTTTAGGCCATTACATTTAGTTTCATGACACAAAAATCGGACTTTGGGCCATTGCATTTAGTTTGTTGACAAAAAATTGGACATTGGGCCATTGCATTTAGTTTGATGACACAAAACAATTGGACTTTAGGCCATTACATTTAGTTTGATGACTAACATAAACTTGGACTTTGGGCCATTACATTTAGTTTGATGACAGAAAAACTTGGACTTTGGGCCATTGCATTTAGTTTGATGACAAAAAAAATTGGACATTGGGCCATTACATTTAGTTTGATGACAAACAAAAACTTGGACTTTGGACCATTACATTTAGTTCGATGACAAAACAATTGGACTTTAGGCCATTACAGTTAGTTTGATGACAAAAAATTGGACATTGGGCCATTACATTTAGTTTGACACAAAACAATTGGACTTTAGGCCATTACATTTAGTTTGATGACACAAAAAATCGGACTTTGGGCCATTGCATTTAGTTTGTTGACACAAAAAATTGGACATTGGGCCATTACATTTTGTTTGATGACAAAACAATTGGACTTTGGGCCATTACATTTAGTTTGATGATAAACAAAAACTTGGACTTTAGGCCATTAGATTTAGTTTGATGACACAAAAAAAATTGGACTTTAGACCATTACATTTAGTTTGATGACACAAAAAATTGGACATTGGGCCATTAGATTTAGTTTGACACAAAAAATCGGACTTTGGGCCCTTACATTTAGTTTGATGGCACAAAAAATTGGACATTGGGCCATTACATTTACTTTGACACAAAACAATTGGACTTTAGGCCACTGCATTTAGTTTGATGACAAACAAAAATTTGGACTTTGGGCCATTACATTTAGTTTGATGACACAAAAAAATTGGACATTGGGCCATTACATTTAGTTTGATGACACAAAACAATTGGACTTTAGGCCATTACATTTAGTTTGATGACAAACAAAAATTTGGACTTTGGGCCATTACATTTAGTTTGATAACGCAAAACAATTGGACTTTGGGCCATTACATTTAGTTTGATGACAAATACAAACTTGGACTTTGGGCCATTACATTTAGTTTGACGACGCAAAAAAAATTGGTGTGAGAAAGCTTGCCAGCAGCTTCTTGTGGGTCAGTGGTTCTTTCTGTGGTTTTCCCGGGTTCTTCCTCCACCATTTATACTGGTTGCCATGTATAGCCTATCTTGTGCTGAAAAATGGCGTTAAACCCAACAACAACAACAAAAACAATTGAACTTGTGGCTATTACATTTAGTTTGACAACACACAAAATTGGACTTAACGACCATTACATTTAGTTTTGACGACACTCACTGGGGTCAAGACTAATGACCTGATTATTTTTTCAGGCCATTACAACAATTTTAAGCTGTACTGGTCATAGACCATAAGAGCTTGAGGTTTGGTCTTTTGCCCCTCATCAGTCTGACAGTTAACAGAATTTTACTCATCCTCAACTACTTTGAGGATTGCCATGAAACTTGACACAAACACATTCACCCCATAATCTAGTTGGTCCTGAATAAAAATAGTGCTGCTTTTGAAAATATGTTATCGCTACTTCTCCTGAATGAGTGGTAATATCAGCATGGGGTTTTCACTGAAAGACTTCTTATGATGTATAGTTATAAATGAAAATGGGGCCAACCTGACATCCAACATTGCCACCATAGCAGCCGCCTTGAAAATTTTGTTATCACTACTATGGAATGAATGGTCATCTCAGTATGGATTTTCACTGAAAGACTTCTTATATCTAGTTTGTCCTAAACGGAAATAGTACCAGTCTGAAATCTAGTATGGCCATCATGGCAGCCATCTTCAAAATCTTGTTATTACTTGTCCAAAATGGAAAGTTTCTTCAACTAATGGTTTTCACCGGAAGACTTGTTATAATATCTTGTTGGTCCTAAATTGAATGGGGCTGATCTGATGTTCAGTGTGGCCACCACAGTGGCCATCATGAAAATCTTATTACTGCTGCTTCTTTCTGTATGGTCATATCAGCATGGGTGGTTACTTTAGACACCTTATTATGTCTAATTGGTCCTAAATGAAAATGGGGCCCATCTGAGGTCAATATGCCACCACAGCAGCCATGGCTAATTAGATCCGCTGTTTCACACATTTTCACATTAGCTATAATTGTCTTATTCAGCATGATTTGGTTAGATTGATAAAGTTTGAAATAAAGTCAGGTAGTTGAAGTTGGTTTGTAAATGAGGAAGGGTTTAAACAAAGGATTGATTTCATTATTTTTTTTTATTTAATTAGGATCTTCACTTTTTAGTAAGCTCACAACACATCAATTGTTGACATTGCTTTCTAACTGCATTAAGCATGGGGCAGCTGATCACATGTTTTATTTAGGTGTGGACTGATGACATTTATCCAAACTGATGGGAATCTAACTTGAATTTTCAGCCATTGTGTTAATGCCGTGATCATCAAAAAGTAATTAATGGTGCAACTTTATCGACAGCGTTTTACAGAAGAGATCATGGGCATGTACTTTAATAATTGATTAGCTTAGTGTTGTCTGTCCGTCGGCGTTTGATGTTGAGTATGAGTGATTGATTGTGACAGGAGGCGTTTGATCTGTGCTCATACTGGTGGTTGTAGTCTTTTAACCATTGAAGTGTTGTCAGGATTGGTTTCATTCTTTAGTGTACATTATTTGGAGTATTTGTTGAGGTTATTACACAAAATTAAACACCTTCAAACATGCAAACTTTTACAGGCAAAACCACAAATTAAGTACCTATGAAAACGTCCTTTTTAACAAAACCATAAAAATAAAGGATACCATGGTAGCTTTCAGACAAGTTTCAACTTCATACATGTTCTCTTTCCATGTATGTTCTCTTTTGTTTCAGTTGGAACAGGAATGTTCTTTGGAGCAGCTGGAAGTCCGGCTGCAGGAATGTCACCTCAGATGACTCCCTGGCAACCTGGTACACCTGGTTATGCCAGTGCTTGGTCTCCAGGTGTGGGAAGTGGAATGACTCCTGGAGCAGCTGGATTTTCTCCCTCAACAGCAAGTGAGAGTGGCTTCAGTCCAGGTTACAGCCCAGCATGGTCACCACAGATTGGCTCACCAAGCTCTCCAGCCAGCCCCTACATACCCAGCCCAATACATGGAGGACTGTCTCCTAGCTATTCTCCAGCCTCACCTTCATATGTGCCCAGTTCACCAGCAGCCACACCACAGAGTCCAGGATATTCACCAACAAGTCCATCGTATTCACCAACTAGTCCAGGATACTCTCCTACATCACCCAATTACAGTCCTACATCTCCATCATATTCGCCCACTAGTCCATCTTACAGTCCTACATCCCCATCTTACTCCCCTACAAGTCCATCTTACTCTCCAACAAGTCCAAGTTATAGCCCTACCAGCCCGAGTTACTCTCCAACATCCCCATCATATTCCCCAACAAGTCCTTCATACAGTCCAACATCTCCCTCGTACAGCCCCACAAGTCCATCTTACTCTCCCACAAGTCCAAGTTACTCTCCAACAAGCCCTTCCTACTCTCCAACAAGCCCAAGTTACAGCCCTACAAGTCCAAGCTACAGCCCAACAAGCCCCAGTTACTCCCCAACCTCACCTAATTACTCTCCCTCATCTCCCTCTTACTCCCCTACCAGTCCTTCCTACAGCCCAACTAGTCCTTCATACAGCCCAACAAGTCCATCTTACAGCCCAACATCACCAAACTATTCCCCTTCAAGTCCTAGTTATAGCCCTAGCAGTCCAAGCTATTCTCCAAGCAGCCCTAAATACAGTCCAACAAGTCCATCATACTCCCCAACAAGTCCTTCATACAGTCCCAGCTCACCACAGTATTCCCCATCTTCTCCCCAGTACACCCCAACAAGCCCATCCTACTCTCCTACTAGCCCATCGTACTCCCCAAGTAGCCCCAAATATAGTCCAACCTCACCAAAGTACAGCCCAACTAGTCCAGGATACAGTCCTACATCTCCTAAGTTCAGTCCATCCTCGCCACAGTACTCCCCAACATCTCCAACTTACTCTCCAACAAGTCCCAAGTACTCTCCTGACAGTCCATCATATTCACCCTCAAGTCCCCAGTACTCCCCTGGTAGTCCCACATATACCCCGACTAGCCCCAACTACTCCCCAACCAACCCAACATATACCCCAACCACACCAACACCAAAATATTCTCCAACTAGTCCTGCTTACACCGAGGATGACAGTGATCAGGATTAAGGTTGAAATTCCCAGTGTTGAACAGAGACCTACATTGGTCAGGTGTTTAAAATGGAGCTTTTGTGTTGTAGATAATTTTACAAAATACAAAGTTGTACAGTTGTGGACTTTACTTATTGTTACATACAAGAATTGTGTGCATGGACTAACGTGTATGCAGGAATGTATATAGTTCAGATAGCAGATGTACAAAATATAATTTTTAAAAAACGTAAACACAAGAATTGCAGACTGCACAAAAGAGGAATGTTCAAATCCAAGTGAAAGAGTTGGACAATGCAATGTGAATACAGTTATGAAAGTGATGTTGAAAGTGGGTTAATATCTTGGTGTATATGCATTTCATTAGGACTTTGGAGGGTAAAGGAGATGTGATAGTATATCTGAAACTAGTTGCTGTAAATAATAGGCAAGCTTAGGTGTATATAACTGCATAAGCAGTTTGTAAAACAGAATTTTATAAAAATTATTTCATGTGGACAGTTGTTTTATGCAGTACATGAACATTTTGCCAAACAAAAGTTTTAAGTGTTAAAAAAAAAAAAAGGAAACTGTACATTTTCATGTGTAAAATCTGGTAAAGTAGATTGACTTGATCTTGAAGTTTGCAATCATCTCTTTCATATTCAGTGTACAATGTTATGGATATTGAGGGCTTAAGATTTCCATTCATAGTGTATATGTTTAGGGTTTTGGGATCGATCTTTTCCACTGCATTTGGTGAAGCACATTCCAATATTATCTAATATGTTATGCAAAGTGTTGGACTATTTTCATACAGATGAATGCACACTACTGAGACTATCCAACACAATAGATAACTTGTGACGCCTGTCATAAGTGCATTGAAATAACAAGCCCTCTGGACTTGAATTTGTAAAAGTACAGGACAGGTGGTCCTTGAGCAGCCAGTGTTCCGTATTGTATACAGTGAAATAAGAACTAAACTGTACAAGTACAGGACTGGTGGACCTTGAGCAGCCAGTGTTCCATATTGTATACAGTGAAATTGGAACTAAACTGTACAAGTACAGGACTGGTGGACCTTGAGCAGCCAGTGTTCCATATTGTATACAGTGAAATAAGAACTAAACTGTACAAGTACAGGACTGGTGGACCTTGAGCAGCCAGTAGTCTGTATTATATACTTTATACATATCAACAGTTCAAGGTGCCTTGTACAGTAGTGGTTTAAGACATCTAATACAGTAATGGTAGTATTGTACAAATTAAAGGTTAATTTCTGAGGGCTGTTCATTTAAAAAAAGGAGACCCAGAGAAGGCATTTTTAAAGTGGGGTACCCACCCATAGATGCAATTTAAAATTTCTTATTTTAATACGAATGCTGTGAAATCAAAGTACTCTGTCATATATTTTTTAAAAACTGCATTCCCTGGGTCCCATGTATGTTTAAATGGAATGGCCCGGAAGTGTAAAACTGAAAAAATGCACAAAAGCTTGAGATAATACTCTGCAATGCCTAGCAGTGCTTATTTCTGCTAAAAAAAGATGTGAAAAGTTCTTTTGTCACAGATAAATGGCAATCAGTCTTAAACCTCTCAAAACATGGTCAGTTTTTAGAAACAGTCCTATGGCTGTTCCATTTAAACATAACATGGTACCCAAGAAAGGCAGTTTTTTAAAACTATGCTATGCACATTGTTAATTGTATCTATGGGTGAGTACCCCACATTAAAAGTGCCTTCCTTGGGTCCCAGGTATGTTTTACCGGAACAACCCTTATTCCGACATTCAAGTTTATAATTTCTATTGGTGGAAAGTTTCTTATTGAATGTGTTTATTAGTAGCAAGATTTAGCTTGAAGTGTGCAGATAACACATGTAGGCAGTTAAGAAAATCTTTGTACAGATAGAAACTGAAATAAATTTGCATCTTTTGGGGGGATACATCATTTTCTGATATGTTTGAGGAGTAATTTCACATATTTTTCTCAATGTCTTTCAACATTTTGTCAGCATTTTTCATTGCTTAATCTTTGTATAAAGAGAAATAATCATGACGTGTGATTTGCTGTCTTGGTACTCGTGTAAGCTTGTGTAAATAGTAGCATTTTGTTCTTCTGCTTCGGTAAGTATTATAAATGTTGGTACATTGTGCTTTAGTTTGATCAAGGAAGTTTAGTTTAATCATGGGGTTTTATTTCTCTTGCCATCATCTCAACTGGAAAAGGACTGATGAAAATGACTTGTTGCTATCAAGACTGCTGACTTCTTGTTAGAATTGCTTTAGTCTGTCTAGTAATATTCAACTACAGAATGAATATGCAAAAAGAACTAGTCTTAAGTAGATTTACATAGCAAAAAGAACTTGTGTAGATTTACATAGCAAAAAGAACTTGTCTTATGTAGATTTACATAGCAAAAAGAACTTGTCTTGTGTAGATTTACATTGCAAAACAAACTTATTTTATGTAGATTTACATAGCAAAAAGAACTTGTCTTGTGTAGATTTACATAGCAAAAAGAACTTGTCTTGTGTAGATTTACATTGCAAAACGAACTTGTTTTATGTAGATTTACATAGCAAAAAGAACTTTGTCTTGTGTAGATTTACATAGCAAAAAGAACTTGCATAGATTTACATAGCAAAAAGAACTTGTCTTGTGTAGATTTACATAGCAAAAAGAACTTGTCTTGTGTAGATTTACATAGCAAAAAGAACTTGCGTAGATTTACATAGCAAAAAGAACTTGTCTTGTGTAGATTTACATATGGTTACATTTTACATGTACAGATTTGAGATTCTTATTCCACGGACACTTGTATGTATACATTAAGAGATAGTACCATGAAAAGAAATAAGCACATCATGTACTGTTATTTAGATTTTGATTTAGACTTCAAGGACTCTATTCAGTGCAGACCTGAATACAGACTCCCTCATTTAATCTTTAACCTCACATCGGTTTTGTACTCAAAAAGTTTAGGTTGATTATTTGTATTGTATGTTTGGTTAGAGGGCTTTTTCAAAGCACATGCATTATGAGTGCAAGATGCCATTATCGGTGCCCTTATTTTTATGTCTAAAGTAAAATCATTACAAGTGTTATATTGTGTACACTGTTGGATCTGTGTCCATTGTCTTTTTTACATAGCTATGTTTCACTGAATTCTGTCATAGCCAGAATTTCATCATTTGAACAGAATTGCAGAAGATCGTTTATTTGTACATTTCATGGGGAAAAAATGACAAGGCCTTTCCAGTACTTGTACCATATTTGACCAATACCAGTTTTGTTAGTGGATGAGTAGGGACCTCTGGTCCTTCAGAATCATTTTACCTGTAGAATGGACATTATGATTTAATGCATTACAGACATTTGTGATATGATTACACATGGCTCACAAGCAATTCTCATTTTTTATTGTTTCTAACATTTATGCATTGTCTTGTAAATTATAAAAAAGAGACCCACCCCCACCCCCTGCAATAAAAAACGTGTTCTTAATTAATATTTGCTTTGTCAGTATACATTCATGTTTTTGGGTATGTGTTTAGAACTGAACCTATTGGCAAAGATGTTTTACTTTTGTTCCTTTTGACATATTTAGCTCGACTGCTTATAGGCCAGAAGACCTTATGGGATGGTCTGTTGTCCATAATCTGTTCATAGTTTGTTATCGCTACTTCTCTTAAACTAATTGGAGTCTTGCCATGAAATTTGACACACATATTCATCCTATGGTCTTGTTGGTCCAAAATGAAAAAGGTGCACTTGTGACATATTTTTGCTACTTGACTTGACATTTAATCAGCTCTAAATGAAAATGGTAATAATCTGCAGTCTAACATGTCATCCATCTTCAAAATCTTGTCACTACTCATCCTGAACTGAAAAACATTGACATGCTATTTCAACCAGAACTGTCATAATGTCTGGTTGATCCTCAATGAAAATAGTGCCATTCAGGCATTCAGTATGCCTGACACAATGGTCTTCTTGCAAATCTTATTATTGCTACTCTGCCCGAATGAATGGTTATATCATCATGGCGTTTTTGCTGAAAGATTTCGTATGATGTTGATCAGAAATGAAAATTATGCAAATCCAGCATCTAATATGGCTAACATAATGGCTTTCTTAAAAATCTTGTCACTACTTCTGCAGGTTAACTGGTAATGTTGACATATGTGCTTTCACTTGAAGACTTCTTATGATCTCAAGTTGGTAATAAATGTAAATGGTGCCAATATGATGTCCAGTATGGCCAACATGGCACCCATCTTGAAAATCTTGTTATTGTCACTCCACCAAAACAGAAAGTCATATCAACATTTGATTTCCACCTGAAGACTAACATAATTTGTTGGTCCTAAATGAAAATGTTGCCAATCTAACATCCAGTATGTCCACCACCACAACTGATTTGAAAATCTTGTTAGCACTGAAGAATGTCGGGGATAGTTTCAGCACTTGGCAGTTAAACGGAAGAAATGGTCATATTTTGAATTCCTGGAAATTCTTTCCTGCCAATAGTGTGTCATACCCTTTTAGGGACTCGTGTTAATTTTTGGAATTGATATCTTGGCTTGCATAGTTTCTACATGGAAAAATTAAACAGTGACAAACTTGTTGGTCAGTTCTACTGTCCATCTTGATTATTTAACCTGTTTAGGTAATAATTGTGCAGCATGTTTGTTCATTGACAAATGAGGGCCATTCCAGTTAAACATACTTGTGGCATAGGAAGGACAATTTTAATGTGGAGTAGTCACCCATACATGCAGCTTGGAACTTTTTATCCATATTATCTGAATTCTTCAAGAGATCATAATACCCTGGTATATATATTTTTTTTAAACTGCCTTCCCTAGGTGTCAAGTACATTTATTGGAACAGCCTTGATTTGAAAGCTTAACTATTTTCATTTGTGATTTTGATTCTCCTGGCAAATCACTTGTGTAATTACAGATCTGTCACTGTAAATGCAAAATCAGGATTATGAAAACTATAATCAATAATAATATCAATTAACGATATCAATAATGATGTCGATTAACCTTGAGACTTTGAAGATTATTTAATAGAGTTTCTTTATCTTCCAATGTGTTGGATGTTGTCATTTGACCAGGCAATTTTATTTTGTTTAAATTCTTTTAAACTCAAATGCACTGTCATACTTTGCCTTGTCCACTGCAGAAGTTTGCTTCAATGCTTGTTTCATTCACTGTTGGGTGATTTACAGTTGTAGATGTATATGACGGTAAAGATTTAAAGTTTGAACATGCATGAATATTAAATGAAATAAAGACCAAAAAGAACTTGTTTTCTGTCATATTTTATTATGCATTTGTTGTAAGCTAATTTATTTTATCTGCAAGTTTGACCCCCATTAAGGATTTATTTGGTCATGTTCATCCCTACATCAGTACATTGGTTACGAGGAGCCCCTTAGTAGCATTGCACAACAAACAGTCAACATAGATGAAATTACCCTGCCATATTTGTGTACATATGTGCAAGTGATTAGAATTTCGGGGTCATTACAACAATTTTTCAGTTTTGTACATTTTTTAAACTGCACTTTTTTGATAAAATTCTTGTTGGCACAATTAAGCAAAATTCAAGAGATTGACAAATTAAATCAGGTAGGCATATTTATTGATGAACAGATTAAGATTTTCAGGTCAATGTAGCCCTGTTTATAACTCCCCTGGCAAAAAGGCTTACAGTATGGCCCATCATCTGTCTCTGAACACTTGCTTGTGAACACTCACCTGGATGTCTATCAAAATTTGCTTGGGAACATTTGCTCATCTGGATGTCTATCAAAACTTGATTGGGAACACTTGCTCAGCTGGATGTCTATCAAAACTTGTTTGGGAACACTTGCTAACCTGGATGTGTATCAACACTTGCATGGGAACATTTACTCACTGGGCTGTCTACCACTTCCTTGGGAATACTTGCTCACTTGGCACATGGGTTACGATAGGGCCCATCCATCTATCAACACTTGCTTGTTAACACAAACTCATCTGGCACAAGGTTTACAGTATGGTCCATTGGTCTCTCTACACTTCCTTGTGAACACTTGCTCATGGCACATGGTTTGCAGTATGGACCATCTGTTTGTCAACACCTGCTTCTTAACATTCAAACTCATCCGGCTCCATGTTTACAGTATGGACCATCTGTTGACACTTGCTAGTGAACACTCTAGTTCACCTGGAACACTCAAGTTCACCTGGCCAAACGCTTACAGTATGGTCCATCTGTCCGTCAACACTTGCTTTTGAACACACCTGAGACTTCGTTTCAGATCCAGTTTAATCAGACAATGTATGGAAATTTGTATCGTCAAAGACTCGCACAAGTTTAACCATGAGCAATATTCATGCATATAAATGAGGTGATCCACTATCTGATTCGTTCAGCTTGTGAAGACTCTAGAATCTGTATTTCACACAATACACAATCATGTTCATTTTGAACTCCCCTTAACTAAGCTTCTTTTAGGCAAACAAACAAACCATCACTTTACCTCAAGTAAACTTGGCTCCTAAGTTTACTACCAAAGTATCTTCTAATTCACCCAATCCCACTTAAGATGCAGTATTTAGGCCCAAATATCAAACTTTCTGCGCTCATAAAACAAATGTTATTCCACCCTTTGGCATACACATTTATTCTTAGAAACTGTTCTTTGTTCCAAAATCGTTTGGGTTATCAAAACTTCAAAAATAATCTCATCGATGCCAGTTGGAAGAAGACTTCAACAACCCTCTCTCTTTTTCAGGGTAAAATCAACGAAATCAGAGCCTCCTATCATGGCCTGTTGCCCCTTTCTATTTGTGGTTAGAAAGATGGAGAGACGGTTGCATGTGCCATTGCAAGAACCTGGTACCATTTCAAGCTGAGTAGCATATAAGACCTCCATTTTTGTAGCAAAACTTTTAGTACCATTCACACATGCTAATGAGGTAATCTTTCATCTAATTGACTGACTTTGTATGCCACATTTCTTATCAGAATCTAATCGGGTCTGCTGTGTAAGTTTATATCATCAATATCACGGTTGAGTTATATTATGCATATCCATGCACGTTAATAACATGGTTTTGCATCTGAGCCTGTGAACACTGCGGAGACCTTTTTCAAATCAGATTTTTATAAGATGTGCTATGCAAGATTATTGTTTATAGCACTAGTATAATGGCAGAAAATCAAATTCTAGTATTTTCTTATGGAAAACATACGCGTGGTACAGAGCAGGAGTGCGAGTTAGCAATAGAAAGCAAGGTAGGTAATTAGCAGTACTGTCTGGAATTAGAAGTTTGGGGTTATGCAGAGTTCATACCCATGCCCACAAATTATAAGAGAAATAAAACTCGGGTTTAGAATACATAAAGCATCAATTTCAGTTAAACAACTGATAGCAAAATGATTTCTTTATATTGAAGAAAAATATATCAACAAATATATAAATAATAAATAACACTTGAAATTGTTATTAATTTGATATAGTTATGTTTATAAGTTTAGCTTGTAAAATGCCATTGCAATGCTACATTTGTGTCCCAAAGCAAGATGTACTCTTGGACTTGGTAGCTCAGTGGTTAGTGGGCTGGACTTCTATGAACGAGAACCGAGTTTGATGATTCACACACACACACACGCACACATGACATACGAATGAGGAAATTCATTAAATATGGGCTGGAAACTGAACAAAGGTCTGTATTACATGGCCATGGAAGATATAGGTCACTCATTCAATATATATTCCATGACATTTAAATAAGCCTCTTATTTCATGAAATAATTGTTGAATTTTATTCCTTCTATACCATGTTCCATAGCAGAAATTGTGCAATCTATTTAAATAAAGATTAACTATTGTAACGAGGAAACCCCATGGACTTCAAAATTTTCGCTTCATTATTTAATATTTCGTTTCGTTATTTACTATTTCGTTTCGTTAAAGTTTATGTTGTTATTTTAAATGCTTTGTAGTGCCATCTATCGTCTTAGTTTTGGGTCACGTGATTCCGCCTGGGTATATATACTGGCCAACTGTGGATGCTATGGTGGTGTGTTAGGAAGCGGTATAGTGTGAAGGCGTCCCCTGTAGAGAAGCAGTATAACCACCCCGCCAGAGCAAGCACACTTGGTCGTATTACGTTGGACAGGAGAGAGCCAGGCCAGGGAATCGGAAAAGATTAGGGACAAGGTCTTTCGTCGACCAACAGCCCGGCGCTACAAGGCTCGTCCAAGCAACGCAGAGGTCTTGCGGTAATACACGTTTTTGACTGAGGATAACTCTTCTTTCTTCATTTCGCACTGTCGTCTCTCTGTCGATCTCGATCGCATAACGACGCGACTCTGCGACCAAGTCGGCGACCAGAAGAAGACCCAGTCGGCGACTCCGACCGAGACTGCGACAAGTCTGCGACCCAGTCGGCGACCAGAGGAAGACCAGTCGGCTACTGCAACCAAGTCTGCGACCGAGACTGCGACACAGTCGGCGACTGCGACCAAGTCTGTGACCAGTCTGCGACTGAGACCAAGTCGGCGACACGCAAGAAGCCAGGAATAAGACGGTATCCCGCTGAGGTAGAAATCTGTCACACTCTGGAGTACCAGTCCTTAGACAGATTCAGCGGGGTATCACTCCAACTACAAGACCTATCCTAAAGAACCCGAGATAGCGAGACTCGGGGCAGTGTAGCCGAGGAAGTGTTTCGCTACAGTATATAGACTGAACAATTTTATATATATATATATATATATATATATATATATATATATATATATATATATATATATATATATATATATATATATATATATGTATACAACTATTCTTAACAGTAGCTTAACAAATCACAAAAATTAAAAATATTCTTCTATTTATTTCATAATTATCACAATACACAATATAAATGTTTTTGTTGAACAAGGATTGGATATGACCTATATCTTAATACTTACCAGTTATTAATTGCATTTTCAAAACATTTTTGCTGCAATGGTCCTTTCCGATTTATAATTTTGTAGGAACACTCCAAAATGCTGAGAAGCCATGTGTAACCTTATTCCCTTGAAACTGACACCCTTTCGGGTGAACAATTCTATGCTGATTGAAAATTTTTGGAATATTTGCACAAGTACTCTGTCACTCACAAGCGCCTTTCTCCTACTACCATCCGGTCTTTCCAACAAAGAAAATAAAGGTAAGTTACCAAATTCTGGCAGTTAAAAAATTGCAGAACACAAGAAAAAATAATACTGAAAAGATACTATTAAAAAGCGTTTTAAAGAAAAAAGTATTGTTAGCTTGCAAAGTTTCTCCTCTACCCTCCCGAAGGAGGATGGGTAGCAGGCCCTAGGGAATCTTTCCCTTTTCAGCAAAGTTTCCCTATTCCCGACATCACAGTATGCGCCAGACATTGCCAGACATTGCCATTTTTTAGAGGCATGATCGAACTTAACGGATGATGCATGGGTCTTCTTCAAAATAAGAGAGGGTTACCGGCTTCGTTTTCGGGACTCTCCATCTCTATCAAGGAACCCGTTTGTTTCACCAGACCAATCTGGAATCCTTAAAGGAAGAGCTATACACTCTTCTAAGGGTTGTGCATTAAAGACAATTTTAAACATTAAAAGCGTGGGATTCTATACCCGGATTTTTCTGGTTTCAAAACAAGCGCGAAACAGATCCCTTGATCATCGATCTTTCTCCATGTTAAAACTTTATTCTGAAAGAAAACATCACGATAGAGAAGTTCGCCTCCATCAGGAACGCCATAAAAGCGAAATACAGGGAAGTCTCCATAGACCTGAAGGACGCTTACCCACACATCTCCATCTTTGGTTATTCAATTTCGGGCTAATCCATTTGACCTTGTTTCCTCGCTGAGAGAATGTACCAGGGCCTCGCTTGAGATAGTTGTGGGTATCCATCATCTAGTTTTAAACGACTGGTTAATACACAAAATTCTCAGGTATATCTCACTCAGAGACTTGTCACTATGTTGAAAGACAATTGTTCGACAGAGGTTAATCCCCAAGTCAGACCTCATTCCTTCTCAGAATCTCATGTACGTGGGATAAATTTCCTCATAAATCAGGAACGGTTCGTGTTCCTTCCAACAGGATTACGCAGAAATTGCCCATCACAACAAAAGTGTTTTAGAGGACTTAGTTGTCAACTCACCCCTACCGCTCTCTCCTGTCGTCACTGTTGAACGCAGCAGCATATCTTGTTCTCCTAGCAAGATTGCGTATGAGGCCTCTGCAGTTTGTACTGCTATCAAATTAGAAACCTCACATGAACCCCACGTCGGTTCGAATTCCACTGGGTCCAAATATTGTGTCACCACCTCAGCTTGTGGGTGAATCATGAGTTTCTGATACACACTTCTGAATCTCACTATTTCGTGTATACCGATCTCTCGGATTCTGGTTGGGGTGCACACCTAGAGCCACTGGGATAGTCATTCTCTTTGCTTGGAAGTCTAGAACATCCACAAGGGGTCACATTCAGGGCAAGATATATATTCTAACCTATAGCCTGTCCAGGCAAGGACGTTCAGTCAAAACAAAATGGTATCTGCGTCAATCGGTAGCGGAGAATCTCTTTCGACTGTGGGGAAGATTAGTGGTAGACTTGATAAGGTACTTTGAGCTCCAGAGACCAGTCTCTCGCTCACTAATGCCTCGGTGTAGCCTTTCATGTGATCTTCGGTTCTTATCTAAACTTCCGTTTGTGAAATTTCTTTCGGCAACTTGCCTTAAGTACTGTTTTGCGTCTTTATTTGGCATCAGCAGTAGAATTATCGGTGGAAGATGGATGCCTTCGTTTAAATGGCAAATAACATTCAGTCTCTTCAACCTACTCCCCTGCTGTTATGAGGCCATCACGCTCTCTCTATTTGCTGAAAAAGTCAGTAAAGTAATAAATATAATAAAAATAGCAGATTATGTACCACTGCTGATAAAATGAGTTTTTGGGGTTGAGGGGTTAGGCGGATAGAACTAATTTTAATTAACGAATACCTGCCATTGTAAAATGCTTGGGGTTTTTGGAGGACATAGAGAAGTTGTGCCTCCGGTGGGTTCTTCAGATTTAATAAGAGGTAGTGAAGAAAACCAGCGCCATATCGTATTATGGTGTATACTAATATTTATTTTCTTCTACACAATTTATAATGTATTGGATGAATTATTATCCCAACCAGAAATATCGAAGTCGACTGTTGGAAAGTTGTTGGAGGAATAATCAAGAGCAATAGAAAAGGGAACTTGTTAATAGAACTCGGCGGATTATTCAGGGCTGGATTATCCATAGGGCAAAGTGGGCAACGTGCCCAGGGTCCCAGAGGCTCAGGGGGCCCAGTATATTATCGCATGATTTCGCAGGCAGGGCCCCCGAGACTCAAGGGTCCCCGTGTATTATCGTCTGATTTTACAGGCAGTGTTGTTAATAGTACTGTAACCATATCTATGGACAAGGCAGGATAGTTATGGGCCCCTATGTTGGCTGTGCCAAGGGCCCCCAAAGGCTTTAATCCGGCCCTGGGGTTATTCACCTGTGCATGTAACTATTTGCCTCCTTCCTTCCCGCTCTAACGTCTTTATAGTTTTTGCCGAAGTGAATGAAGGACGATATTCCGAATGACGGAGATAATTAAGGTATTAGATCTGGATTGTCTGGAATTTATACTTTTGACTAACACCAGTAACAGAAACCTCAAAGAAATAATATCAAGTAAGTATTACATAAACAAAATTAGTATTCCCACCAAAAGCTGTGTCTCAATCAGTGCCGGATTATCCTAGTAGCAAA
Organism: Megalonaias nervosa; assembly: GCA_016617855.1. Lineage (NCBI taxonomy): Eukaryota > Metazoa > Mollusca > Bivalvia > Unionida > Unionidae > Megalonaias > Megalonaias nervosa. The sequence goes on along the minus strand of JAECUM010015893.1, from coordinate 13,233 downwards.
AGTAGCATATGCTACGGGCCCCGCACTTTCAAGGGCCCCGAGTTAAATACTTTCAAGCTACCTACATGTAAATAATTCTATTACTGAAATGTCAGACATATTTGTCGTATTATCTGGCTGTATAGCAAATGAAAAAGTATAATTATTTCACTATGCAAGTTAAAAATTTATGTGTTTTAATATTTATGTTTTTTTGTTGTTTTTTTAAAATTTAGGGCCCTTTTATAATATATTCTACAGGTCCCGCACTAGCTTAATCCGGCACTGGTCTCAATTTCAATACCAGTGATACCAGTATTTTTGCCCGAACTCAGATACACTCTTCCTCTTCATATCTTCGTTGTCTCCATGGTAAAGGTCCGACAAACCATGTCAACAACCAAACTATACGACTTCGTCGAAAAATATACATTGTTTTTCATGGCATCCTGGCATTTACGATTATCAAGGCATAACAACATACGTCCGCCTTACTTGCACAACGTACTAAAGAGAATGAGACCCTTCCATTTTGATAAAATCGCACTTTTTTGTAAGCATGTGTTGTTTTTTTTTTTATGTACGTAACATTCCGATTTGTCCCTCAGAACTTTTCGGCTCAAGCCTCTATCCGCCGGAAACAGTGACGATCATCTTCCAATGACAAGTTCACATGTGTCAGTGTCTTCTACTAACATTGTCCCAGAGGTCTTGAGCAATGCGTCATCACGATTAACATCAAGTTATTTTCTTTTAATAAATGAAAACTAAAGACGTAATCCAGCTTGATATCACTTGGCCTCTAAACATTCCCGTGATTCACTGCTGCTCTCAGTCTGCTCCAGCATTCGTTACATTAAATAGATATATTTTTTAATCTGATGTAGTGATAATAGCAAATGTGGGCTGATGGAACCAAGTCATTGTCGATAAAACAGTCTTCACGTTAAACCCAAGTAGTATAACAAATGATGCCTTCCCGACAAAACGTACTAAAACTGACCAAAAAAAAGTATATAAATTCAGCAGAAGCCTTTTTCAGAAATAGTGCAGGTATCACCCCATACATCAGAAACACCCCAGGTACCCCATACATCAAAAACAGCCCATTTACCCCATACATCAGAAACAGCCCAGGTTTCACCCAATACATCAGAAATAGCCTTGTTATTACCCTACACATAAAAACAATCCAGGTATTACCCCATACATCAGAAACAGCCCAGGTACCCCATGCATCAGAAACATCCTAGGTACCCCATACATCAGAAACATACCAGGTATTATCCCATATAAAAGTAACAGTCCAAGTATTAACAACACTGCCTGTGAAATCAAACGATAATATTCGGGGCCCCTTGAGCCTCTGGGGCTCTGCCTGTGAAATCAGATGATAATATACGAGGCCCCTTGAGCCTGTGAAATCAGATATATTATACGGGGCCCCTTGAGCCTCGGGGGCCCTGGGCACGTTGGCCACTTTGCCCTATGGATAATCCGGCCCTGTAGCCCAGGTATTAACCCATATATCAGAAACAGTCTAGGTATTACCCCGTACATCAGACACAGCCGAGGTATCATCCGGTATATCTGAAACAACCCGAGTATTACCCTATACATTATAAACAGCCCAGGTATTGCCCCGTATATTATATTACCCCGTAAGTTATAAACAGTCCAGGTATTACCCTATATATTACTAACAGCCCAGGTATTACCCAGTACATTATAAACAGCGCAGGTATTACCCCGTACATACGAAATAGAGATTTAACGTAATCGTTTACTAGTAAATAAGAAGTATGTTGTTTACTGCGTACATTAACATGACCTTGTAACATAGGTACATTATTCTTGCCAATAGAAATTTAACACTTCCGAGGCTTTATTTTTAGCTACGGACATGGTACTCTGGATTAGAGAATGAACAAAAATAACATAATCATGCTATTTGGTGTAAAACGTGGAAGTTATTACATGAAAATTCATGATGTGAAAGTTTATTTGGCCTTTTAAATTATTGTATTTAAAACAAAGAGTGAAAATAATTTGCAAAATGGCACGCTCACAGCTGTTCAGAGAACGTAATTAATCCAAGTACCGTGTACTTGGAGCTAGGTCCTAACGTATATCCTGGTGCACTGATAATTCATTTATCTCCCCTGAAGTTTAAATAGGAACACACGTGTCATTGTTGAAGTAACAAATCCTATGCCTGGTGTCTGCTACTGTGATTTCTTACGGAAACGAACTATTGTTGCCACTACACGACTTAAGTTCTATACAAGACATTATGAAACTAATCAATATGGTATATGTTCACGATCTAAGTGTTATACAAGACAGTATGTATCAATTCAATGTCGTATCTGTACACAACTTAAGTGTTTTGCATGGCACTTTGTATCAGTTCAATGTCGTATCTGTACGCGATCTCAGTGTTATACAAGTCATTATGTATCAATTCAATATCGTATCTGTACACGACCTAAGTGTTATACAAGGCAGAATACAACAGAACACATATCTATGATTTATAACAAATGCAGTTTCTGATAAAGAATTCCTCCACGTTTCGATTAAATTTCACATACTTTATACAAGGTATAAATGAAGAGGATCTGTAGTAACTAAGCCGGCAGAGGCTCGTATTCGCAATGTAAGGGTCGCGGGTTTGATATCTACATGAACCAACCAGGGTAGTCTGACTCATTGCGTCCATGGGAAAGGCACTTGGCTGCCACTTCATCAGAATGATATAGCCGAAAATGTGTTTAAAATATGGTTAGAATCAACAAAACAAACCAAAGATAGCTCATTACAACACAGTTTTTGTTTCGTAAAATTTTAGAAATCAATACCCTTTGTCCTCTATATGTCCACCTTTTAAAACTATTTGCATAATCGGGGCATGTGATATTCATCTATGATGTAGATATGAAATAAATGTGCATATAATATTCTTATATATTGACTTTGAGGGTGCCTAACTTTAACTACATTCTGTTCTGTCTGTGACCGTGATTTATTAATGACAACGTTTCGCCTCCACCTGAAAATGATCAAAAAGCCTAACCAACCAAGAATCAGGTTTGACCTTGAAAAATTGAAAGATCAAAAAGTCGCAGAAGCCAATGATAGGTGGTAAATTTGCACCTTTGATAATCCTGGACAGCCAAGACACCGACTTAGAGTCCTTAACACCACATTCAACACAGCAGTGACTAGCACAGCTAGCAAGATCATTGGCAAAAATAGTTGAACATAGAAACATTGGATCACAATAGATGTCCTTGAACTGACCGACAAAAGAAGAGAACTGAAAAAGGGAAAAAGAGATCATGAATGAGCTAGAAAATACAGAGAGATAAACAATATGATCAGGAAAGCATGAAAAAGGCAAAGGAGTCCTGGATAGAACGACAATGCTGCAAAATCGAAGACAGTCTGAGTAGAAATGACAGCAAAATGGCATATCAACTGGTGAAAGATCTCACAACCCATAAACAAGGGAAAATTATCACCATCCAAGACAAATCAGGAAAATGCCTCGCAGAAGATCAAGAGGTCTTCAAGCGATGGACAGAATACTGCTCAGAATTGTACAATCATAAGACCCAAGGAGATCCAGCAGTACTAAATTGCCCTCAGGCAGAAGAAATTGATGACAACCCCATTCTTCGTGAAGAAGTAGAAATTGCAGTTAGGTCGCTAAAGAAAGGAAAGTCAGCCGGCATTGACAACATACCAGCAGAGCTCATTCAAGCAGGAGGAGAAGAGATTGTCACAGTCCTAACAACAATCTGCAACAAGATATGGCAGACAGGAGAATGGCCCACCACATGGACTCAATCCTTGGTCATCGTGCTCCCCATTAAAGGAAACCTACAGCTATGCCAAAACTACACAACCATCAGTCTGATCAGTCACCCGAGCAAAGTCATGCTGAAGATAATTCTCAACAGACTAAAACCTCAAGCAGAGAAAATTATTGCTGAAGAGCAGGCAGGCTTTCGAGCACGAAGAAGCACCACAGAACAAATCTTCAATCTCAGACTCCTTTGTGAGAAATACCTTCAGCATCAGCAGAATCTATACCACGTCTTTATAGATTTCAAAAAGGCCTTTGATAGTGTATGGCATGCAGCCTCATGGGCAACTATGAGGAAGTACAACATCAGCTCCAGCCTGGTGCAGGTTGTTGAGCACCTCTATGACAAAGCCACCAGTGCTGTCCTCATCAACGGCAGCAGAGGAGATTGGTTTCGAACAAAAGTTGGTGTCAGACAGGGGTGTATACTGTCACTTGCACTCTTCAACATTTGCCATGGAGGATGCCTTGCATGACCACAAGGGCACTGTCAGCATTGGAGGAAGAACAATCACCAACCTTTGCTTTGCAGATGATATTGATGGTTTAGCAGGAGATGAAAAAGAACTGGCTGACTAGGTTGAACGCCTCGATACAACCTTCACAGCATACGGTATGGAGATTAACGCCGAGAAAACCAAACTGATGACAAACAACACCAATGGCATCAGTGCAGAAATGAAGGTCAGTGGACAGAAGCTGGAAAGAGTCACAAGCTTCAAGCAGTTGGGATCAATTATCACAGATGAGGGTTCCAAACCAGAACTACTTTGCAGGATTGCCCAGACAACAGCAGCAATAACAAGGCTGAGACCAATATGGAAAGATACCAACATTGCTTTTAGTTCCAAAATAAGGCTGATGCACTCGATTGTCATATCCATCTTTCTGTATGCTTGTGAAAAATGGACGCTTATATCAGATCTACAAAGAAGGATTCAAACCTTCGAAATGAGATGCTGCCGCAAGATCTTGGGCATCTCATACATTGACCATGTAACCAACAAAGAAGTCCACAACACGATCCAACGAGCCATCGGATCCTATGAAGACCTCTTGACCGCTGTGAAAAAGCACAAACTGAAGGGGTACGGTCATGTTTCAAGATCATCTGGACTGGCAAAAATAATCTTGCAAGGCACAATGTGAGGGCGCAGAAGAAGAGGCAGACAGAAAAAGAGGTGGGAAGACAACATTAAGGATTGGACAGGTATGGGATTTGGAGATTCCCAAAGGGCAGTAGAGAACAGGGAATTGCTGTCATTGTATAAACTTATAAATTCTTATTCTTCTACGCCAGTAGTGTCAGTTACAAATAGGAATTATAGTTCCATTAGAATTGTTATTTGTTTTCTTTAAACGGGTCGATGCAATACACAGATGCAATGCCTCAGTTATTTTTTTGTTGGTGTGTGGGTGGTTGGGGTGGGAGATATTTTGTCCATGTGTGTGTGTGTGTGTGTGTGTGTGTGTGTGTTACATTCCCTTTTAAGAATCATTAGAATTATGATATATAAAAAACAGATTTCTAAAGCGTCTTTATTGGTGGCACTGAAAACAATTTTCAAAGGTATTTTTGGCAAAGTGCGCCTTTTTTGCCCAAGCATATCTATTCGAAAAGAAGAATCGACTCTGTTTGCAGTGGCGGATTAAACAATGTGGAGGCCCCTAGGCAGTCGAAATCTCGGGGGCCCCCCTCGCAAATTATATCCTAATACGTTTTTAATTTTACCAACCAACAATTTTAATAAACCAATTTTATTACACAAAACAAACATTAACAATTATTAATGTTATTAAACAAACTAACATATTATGTTATTAAACAAAAATATTATTTTGATCCGTTGTCGCGGGGCCCCTAAAAGGCGTGGGGCCCATAG